>QVOB01012613.1:0-27850 GCA_014839585.1 Pseudomyrmex concolor
TATATATATATATATATATATATATATATATATATATATATATATATATATATATATGTATATATATATATGTATATATATATTTGCATTTTATATATTTATATATTATTTACTATTTTTTCACGCTCGCTCTCTCTCTCTCTATCTTTCTCTCTCTTGCAAAATCATTCACGCATCGTAATATTGATGCAATTGTACACTCGTTTTACATCAGTTAAAAAACTCTAATGACGCCGCCGTGCGCGATGAGCGTCAAGACTCCACTTTCACATTGCACAAAATAGTTACCCCCTTATACACAGTTAATCAGTAGTCGATAATTTATATAATTATACTAACGCTAGTAATAATAATACGAATAATAGTAAAGTCATCGTCACGAATCGATAGTCTCTTTTTGGCACACCTGACGTTTTAACAAACATGCAAACCAGTGAAAACTGTTCACCGCTTGCAGAAATTTTATTTCTTTTGTTCACCCGCGAACGGGAACGACCACTGTATTCATCCCGCGTTCTTTTTTTATGGCAGTTAGTGTGTAGGTTTTTAAGTTTGCTGATTGCACATGCACCCATCCCAGGACCATCGTTATACTATCGCAATAACGGCGACTTCATCGTCGCCACTGACAAGGGAAGATTCATTTTGTCTTTGATTCTCGTTTGATTCGTTCATGGTTATTTACAATGTACAAAGAGATCGGTTGACAGGAACTTTTTATCGTCTGTTCTTGTCGCTGCTGATCGGAGCTGAATCGAAGAGTTTGAGATGATTTTGATTATTTTGTTGAACGATCACTTCATGGTGGAAGATCGCCGATTTATAAGGGAGGTAGCTGCTTTTTTTTTTGTTTTTTGAATCCCACGTTTCCCGATTTATTTTTTATATTAATTCCCTGTATTTTAATAGTAATCATAACTTACAAGTAGCTCAAAACAATGCTTTTGATAAAATTTCCTTTTCCCTAACAATAAAAAAAATTTATAAAATATAACAAGATATATCAAATAATAATTTTACACAACGTCGTCTTTAAAAACTGGCAGTATTATGATCAGAGATAATGTAATAGTCGTATAAAGATAAATAATCTTAGAACGAGATTTACTTAAACGCGTGAGCTTAGAAGAAAGATAATAGTTGGGGAGAGGCGGGAAGATGGATTTTCATTGCAGTTTCTTTTACATGTCAATCTTGGCTGTCGGTCAGCAAAATAATCGAGCCTCGAGAAATGCAATAATTCTTCAACAATACAGCAATATCGCTTGAAACAATTTTCACGTACACAGAATATTGAGTATTGTACTGCGATTATTGCATTTTTGGATATTTATTATTAGGCTATATTATTCTCTTAACTTTCTAAATATTGTAAATATAAATATACATAGTATTTCGAGATTGATGCAGAATTATTCAGTTTTTCGTTAAAATCATTACAGAACAGGGATACAATTGTTTCGTAATTTTTTTATAATCTTGCGTGTATCTATTGCTTTATAAAAATATCAGTATTTTGTGTGTATGTGTGCGTGCGTGTGTGTGTGTTACAATGTTTCATTGCTCGAGCTCGAGTTATTTAATTTCTAAGCAATATTGCTCAAAACAGGAAAACTTTTTGTTAGAGCGTGCCCAAATTAATTTAAACAGTTTTCCAACAGCCAAGATCGCCATTACAAAAAGAACTTTGACTGTGTTTCTTTATTGGTTTAGTGGTTTTAAGTGATATATTCCGGATGCTTGTCGCTGAGACCAGCCCAATGTCGCGGGGACGCAGGTGTCCATGGTACCGCGATGTCGAGAGCTGCGATGCTACTCTTTCGGTGGAAGAGAAACTTCGGGCTCTTTCTTCTCGGACTTTTCGGCGGCGATTCCGCGAAAGTCACGCTTCTTCGTGGTCTTCTGGATGATGGAGGCGGTGGCGGAGGTGCCACTAGTGGAGGCGGCGGGGGCGTCGGCAGCGAATTGGCGGGCGAATTGTCGCTCGGACTCTCCAGATACAGATTTACACCTGGGTATGTGTATTGCTGTGCACCTGGTCGCCCTCGGTATTCCCAATCGCGTTTGCTGGAGCGTAATACTAGAAATTTCGAAGAGAATTAGAGTGATGGCTGTCTGTTTGAGCTAATAACCTTTCTATTGCAGTTCCCCGATTATTGCGAAGATTGAAAAAAAACTGAGAAATTAAAAAAAATTTAAAGGATTTTTATTTTTTTTTATTAACTTAAAATACGCAGCTGAACGTTCAGAACGTCGTACGATCGGAACTTTTTATTTAGGCTTAAACTATTGAGTGGATGTAAAACATAATTAAATTTAATTTTTAAATTTTTGACTCCGCGTCTAATTTTAAATCCGAATTATTAAATTGTATTAAATTATTAATCGGATTTTATTCTGGGAATGGATTGAATTCTTGAAACATATTATTCTGATTGAATAGGTCCGCCATTACGTCGCAGCGACAGTTTTTGCTAAGCAAATATATCCGCTTGCAGTACTCTAAGAGTTAAAATATTTACTTTTCGATAATAAATAAATAAATAAAATAAAAAATATATAAATATTAATATTGCTATACGTTAATATAAATGCAGCTTTGCATCATAGATTTAAAAATCGATTATTGAAATAATCTGGAAACTGAACAATATATGGTATATTAAACTCAGATAAAAATAGATAGTAAGAGGTTTTTATAAGTAATAGAATTTCCAATAGTGGTTTTGTAAAAAGATTTATATGAAAGAGAGAGAAATTGCAAGACTAAGGTTAGGACTATTGTGATTTTTCTACTGTGAGAAAAGCTAATAATTTCATCTTTGTGATAATACACTTTTTGCCACGTGTAGTAGCGTGTAGTGTTGTTAGTCTGTTAGTAGTGCATCTCTTGCAATGCATCTCTTTTTCGATAAAGCATAAATATATATAGACGTTTTTCAGTTTGCAATAACAATGTGTTTGCCAATACAAACTTGTAATTCGTCTGTCAAACTTTATTTTAATAAAATAATCATTTCTCTTAAATAATTTATAAATTATAAATAAATTTATTAGTTATATAATTAATTAACAATATTGTCATTAGAACAGTTTATAATACGTGTCCACAGATACGTAAGATTTTTGTTTGTCTTGCTTTGTGGACAAACACAATCAATCGAACATGTATGCGTGTTGACATAAAAGAGAACGAATCAGCATAAACGATCTTAAATTTCACGATCTGTCGCTCGTTTATAAGAACACAATAAGAAGCATCATGCAATTACGTTATATTGCTTTTTGGCTGCCGTTGCACATTCGAGATATTTGTTTAAGCCATACTGATTGATATTTACGGTAAGAAATGTTGTTTTGGAAGAAGATGGGAGATCTAAGGAAGTAAATATCAAATATCAAATAATATATACAAAGTAAACTGATTGAAAGTAAAACAAATAAAATGTTTATTGTATATTTTTTAAGTATAATATATGTATAAAGTAAAGGAAAGTTGTATCTAAGATGATATAGTAACTGCAAAAAAAGGCACAAGAGAAAAGCAGAGCGCGTATGCTTCTTGCACAAGTACGCACATTCCATATGACGACGATCTAGTAACAAAATGCAACGTACGGATAAAAAACAATTCTGAGATCTTCAGAAAATTTCCAGTACATATGCATTATAGTTCTTGATGCATCATAACTTCTTCATAATCATACCTTCGGCGTGAACGTGGTCAATGTCGGTACCTCCGCAGCCAATACTCGTTTCTTCCCGCGCTGTGAAAGATAGGAAATTTTTTGAAGATCTCGAATTATTTTTTCTTAAGTTTTTACATGTCTTTCTCTCTGTTTGTTTTTGCTTTGTATGGATATTTGAGCACAATTTTATAAAAAAATATATAGTAATAAAATATAAACAATGTAGATATATAATTTTTAACAAAGTGATATAAGTATAAATAATGTTTTATAAATTCAATATGTGACGAGAAATTTGCTCGTAGTTGTAAAGAACTATTTGCAAATTTCGAAAAACATACGAAAAAAAATTAATGTACGTTTAACAAATGTACGGGCTTGTGTCTTTCGTCAAAAGAGAGAGATAGCATTTCAAGAATCAATGTAATAGTGTGTGTGTGTGTGTATTTTAAAATTGCACGACTACATCATGCAGAAGCTTTCGACATAGGGTGAATAGAAAAGAAAAAGAAAGCGCGAAACTGCAATAGAATTGGATGAAAGCGTTACGTGAAAAGTGAAATTGAAATTAAGGGCTAAAAGTACTCACATATGGTCCCGGGAGAGGCGCATGCATCCTCCGTCTAACTCTGCAGTCCGTACCACTAGAGACAAAAACCCAAAATAGAACGAAACGCAAACGCAAAACGAGCAAATATGTAACGTCCTTTTTCTGTAACGACCATCGAGTCAAGAGAAAAAAAAACAAAAGACGAGAGAAACGGAAAAGAGCGCAATTACATTCAGCCAGCCGCACATTGCACGCACGTATACGAATACATATAGATATATACATATGTATGAAAAATATATGTATGTGTTGTAAATATATATTGATCGTTCTTAGTCGTCCACTAGTGGTCGATCGGTTTCTTCCACGTAGTAAGGCTGAAATTCTGGTGAAACGTTAAACGACAGTCGAGTCGAATCCAGCTTGACTAATGAGAGAGAAAGAGAGAGTGTGTCAACGTTTACGCTGCTAATTGCATGCCAAGCGCACTTCTATGTATAATACTCGTTCATCTATATGTATGAATATAATGTATATGTATATATATATATAGTTTTTCATGTACAATGCGTATGTATAATGTACGATGCTGTTGTTGCGAAAATGTAGGTTTTATGATACATCGATACCTTTGGTTCGAGACCGAAGTAACTGCGCGACGAGACGCACCGCCGATCAAGAGGTCTATGCACCGGAGTATCTTTCTCCCTCTTATGGAATTAATGCGTTGTCAAACAGAGATAATTCAGTGATTAGTATTAGCGTTTTAACAGAGAAATATCTATATATGTGATTTGTATTATATAATTGTTGTATTCGATAAAAAATATACACATTTGTACGTTTGCGATTAGCAAACATACAAATAATTAATAGCATCAATATTTTTAATTTGTGCTAATTACAAGTCCGCATAAAATTGTATAAACTATTGATTATTTAGTGATTATTTAGTGATTTTTTTAATAAACAAACATTACAACAAACATCATACTACTTTACACACACGTATATCAATAAATAAATAAATATATATATATACATATATATACATTTATACATGTGCAAATTTTGGAGGCTTAATAATATAACACATATGTATATATGTATGTATAATATTTAATTATAACAGTTAATATATGTATATATATAAAGTAGCAACTTAACATTACATTTACATACACATATATATATGTATATATATGTATGTATATGCATATAAGCATTAAAAATTAAATATTAAATTTATAATATCCTTTTTACTTCATATATTTTTTCTTCTTTGGATCGGCGGAACGTTTGGTCGAAGCGTCTCTTGCCAAATAATTTCTACTGATATTATATGCGAATATGCGTATGCCAATATGAAAATAAAAAAGTTTAATTGTCATTACTTACCCGTCCATTGTCGAAATCGCGACCACCACCGATGGTTAGTCGTGCTTTCGCTTTCATCGCGTCCGACAGTGGTATCTAAGAAAGAACGGCAGTTTCGCCTCGTAAACGACGTACATCGTAATCTTTTTCTTTATAATTATGTAAAAAAGTTTTACGCGTTTAATAAAATGTAATTTATATACACGCAAATTGATATCGTTACGATAAAATATCTATGTAAAAAAAGTGAAATTGTGAAATTTTATTTCTTGCATTACCTGGCTTCTTACCTTCGCTCTTGTCGCTTCTGTGTGCGACTTGTAGCAGAACTCTAAGAGAGCTACGGCGAGTGCCAGAACAAGGCCACCGATGAGAACATAAAATAGTCCTGCTACGTTGCTCAAGGATAACTCGTTTCTGGCGGTGTCCTGCTTATCGTGTCTGCATTCTGTTCTTTCGTACCACCATCGTTCGACCAGCTTTGCCAGATCTCCGTTTTCTTTCAAGGACAACACCGCCAAATTTATAGGATCCCTGTTGTCATCAAGTTTACAAAAGTCGTAAAATATTCTCGGATAAAAACGTCATTAATGTAGGTGTGTTCCATAAATAAGACACAACAGACAGAGAAAACTAAAATAGCATAATGAATATAATTTGTATAATCATGTTTATTTTTTACAAATTTCTCGAAAAACAAAAAAACAAAATGACAGCATAGACGGCATAGGATCTGATTTCTACAGACAAAAAGAATCGAGAAGTTAGCGCGCTGCCGAAATACGATCCGAAATAGTGTTGGTTAGTAAACGTATGTAAACGTTTCCCTGACGGGTAATGACATGGAAAAGAAAGGTGCAGAGTTTTTCTATGCTAATTGTGCGTAATGATGTGCGACATCGCTCTAAATACAACGGGATTGGAAGCAAAAACCACAAAAAAGTTTGAAAGAGACAGAGACGAAGTGAGGCGAAGAGAGAGAGTGTACCACCAGAGTCTATTTCACAGATGATGACTACAAAACCACGTTAATTACCTACTCGCCCTCGGTTCGTTCGATAAAAAATATATCAAGTGTCTTTTCTCTGGTGTCTGACAAGGTGTGAAAAGATGTAGAAACAAAATTACTTTTGACAAGTTAAAATACTAATTTACGTCGTGAGTGGCTAAAACGCCACAAAATAATATTGCAGTATATTAATAAAAAAAACTATACTGCATTTGTAACAATCTCGATTAGAATTGTATTTGATAATACTTTATTTTGCTTTTGTTTCAACGCATATAAGCAAAGTCTGAAGTAAACTAATTTGTATCGATGTTTATATTACGCAAACCTACAATTAACTTACATGTCATTAACGGAGAACTTACTTGAGAGGGGATCCTAAAGGCGTCGCAACACCGTACCCCTTGGTGTTAAAGTTTCTGCCGACCTTCATCGTATCGCAAGGTTCTCTCTCGTTGACATACTCGTTCGTTGGACTTTCTATTAAAAGCGCGTACTTGCCCTTACTTGCTCGCACTCTTCGTATTCCTTCTTCGTACGATTTTACAAATACGTGCTTCCGCGAGTTCATGAACTCCCACATCTTGCTGTAGAGACTAATTTGAGATTTCTGCGGATATGAATGAGCAAATGACGAAAAAAAGAAATACAGATTCTCGAACTGTCAAATGACATTAAATAATATTCTTTCGACTCTCGGAATTACACGACAGACCGATCGCGTCAATCGCAAATTACTTACTCGAAAAAAATCCCGAGTAGAACCTTCGTTCAGAGTGCCGTATTGAACTTCCGTCTGCGCCGCCAGATCTTCGGGCGAATTGATTGGTGTGACCATTCTCTCAATGGTCAAAAATGCGGCGAGATTCGCGGTGTAGGAAGATATTAAAATCAAGGTGAAGAACCACCAAACGCTGCCGGCTATGCGGCCAGATATGGATCTGTTGAAAGTATAGTTATTGTTTAAGAATAACAAATAACACAAATGTAAAACTTGTATATCATATTAAAAAATAATTATAATTTTCTATTAACTTATTGTTAATTACAGTTTAACAAATAAAGTAAACCCCAAAATTCAACAATAAAAACAAAATAATAAAAGAACACAGAAGAAGAATTTATACACATATATATGATGGAAGTTTACTGCAATTTAACAGAACATATAAACGTAATATATTCAGAAAAATGAATTACTTGAGTATTCGTCACACGAATAGAAAGATTGTGAAATTAAACGTTTGACAATCTGCTGGATAACCGTCAGTTTAAGTACGTCGGATTCGAGTTTTTAAAAGATGAACATCAAGAGCGAAGAAAGAGTCAAAAGAACAGAAGAAGAAAGAAAGAGAAATATATGGAGAAAAAGGACAAGGGATGGTAACCGCGCGCGCAGGTCCCACGAAATTTACAATTCATATCGCCACTGCGCGAATATTTAAACCATTAATCAAGAGAGCTACTAGGATGGGGTGGCGCGCTAGATACAGTCAAATGTAAATTAATTGAGACTCAGTTTTACAGTGAGCACGCGGTCTGCTTCGTGTAAACGATATAACATGCATGTGTATGCGTAACGTTCACTTTTGTCCCGTGACTCCGCGGGAGTGTATGCAATTTTGTTAATGAAATAGTTATTTCTCGACCTAAAGATATATCATGCCGCATTGTTGCGTTGCAGCATTGATTTGATCGTGAAAACCTTAAATCATCAAAAAAAAAAAAAGAAAAAATCTAAAACATATTCTTTATTTCATAACTTAGAAAACTAAAAACTAAAAAAGTATAATTTGCATGTATTTGTCACGATTTAAAATTGATTTAACGAAGCATTTTGTTTCGCGAGTTTTTGTAATTTTTTACTATAACACAAAAGTTGCTATAAAAAATGTGGCTGCGGAAAAAGTAATAAAATGCTATATAAAAATATTTTAATTTATATAAACGCAGCATTTTATATGAATAATAACAATATACAAAGCGCACATATTAATTGTAAGTACGCGTATACACACCGAATATTGATGAAGAAAGATGTGCAATCTGAACGATTATCATCCCGAATATGCACAATGTATCTTAAAGTACAATATAGCACTATCACGTGAATATTCTATTCATACTCGCTTATTCAGCTACAATGTTTTGAATATGCGAGCAAATTATACTTTGTTTATAGATGTGGCATTTGTCAATGTTTACTTGAAATCGTTATTTAATCCGCGGTGTTACGATATCCAGAAACATGTACATATATATCATTAGTGTATCTCGTAAGACATTTTGAAATGTTACAATTATACATTTGGAGAACATATAAAATTCAACAAGATACAAAGAAAAACAATTGAGGGACTCTTCCTTTAAAATACAGAAGACTTGCCTTCTGAACTATTATAAAGTACTTCTCAAGCCGAATGTCCACTCGTGAAGAGACTTCACAATTTACACGAGAGATTTTAAACGTCGACTTTAGGGAGCCCTTAGAATTTTACTCGATTCATCCTATTACCGGGCTATACGGTCGACCTGTCCTGGGTAAAGGCAAGCTATTCTCTTCCCGATGCCTTTATGTACTTACCTGCGCTTATACTCTTTCTGAGCGCGGAAACGGAAACGAAGGAAAGCAAAGGAGAGAGAGAGAGAGAGAGAGAGAGAGAGAGAGAGAGAGAGAGAGAGAGAGAGAGAGAGAGAGAGCGCGAGTAAAGATGGTGCTCCGAAAACTATCGATGTCTTGAGATTTGCATGTCGGGATAGTCTCTTTCTCTTTCGTTCTCTCGCGTTCATGGCCGAGTCTCATTCTCGAGATAAATATCTGAACTCAAAACTTCTGGCTAATCGCAAAATTGTGGTGTTACATGTTTTGTTTACACAAGCTCTTCCCATATGCTGACACAATTTTTGTCAAGATTTGTTTATGGACAAACAAAATAATGTGAAATCGTTTATTTTAATTTTTTCTAATATTAGATCTAAAATAAATATTAAAATAACAAAATAAATTTAAACAGAACTTCTGCTAATAAAACAAAAACAAATTTGAATTAAATTTCTATTGAAGTAAAGTTGATTGACTGCGTGTGAATGAAACAAAAATATATAATATTTAATAAAACAAAAACAATTTGATGTTTAAAAATATTGATAGTTGTAACGTTATCAGAGTAAATACTCGTGTTTCAATTTTAAACATGCGATAAGTTTAATTTACTTGAAGGAGATGTTATATGAAATATTTATCGACGCAATTTATATGCATATGTATGTGTGTGTATACACATGTATATATTGTAAGAAATTCTCTTCTAATCATCATCATTCACTACAGTAATTAAAATTGAAAATATTTGACTCGTACAAAGACTAATGAGCAATTAGAAAAAATTAAACCGTCGAGTTTGTGGCGGATGCTTCCTTATGAGCAAACGTTAATTGCTGCCGGAAATTAATAATATGAGTCATGTTTACCTAGGTGAGATATCGCAGCCCTGTTGCATAAGCGCTGCCAGAGCAAACCAGAGGCTATTTACGATACTGAAGTCGTTGGCCATGCTGGAAGTTGGCATGTGGGGTGAACCTTGCGGCGTATGCGGATGCTGCAAACTGGGGTCATTTCGTCCACTAATAGCCGAATCCGTGCTACCGCTGATAGTTAGGACTCTCCACTCATAGGGGGAAAATCTGAATCAAGAGAAAAGGAATCGAGGAGAAATTTTAAGGAAGAAAATATTTCTCAAATGTTATATTAAAAGCGATAAAGAATATTAATTAAAATATCGAAAAAAAGTTTTACATTTTTTAAATTATTTTTTATTTACATATATTTAAAGATAAGTGCTTAATTACTGTATTTGAAAAGAGAATGTATATATAAAATCATTAAAAAATAACTCTTTAACGGATATTTTTCTTATTTTTTCTTTGTATTTTTAATTTATATATTATTAATTCTTAATTTTATGTATCATTGCATTAAATAACCGTGCTGAAACTACTAATCAACAATAAATGATCAAAACGTCCCGGAATACACTGCGTTTTACGTCAATTTTGAATGTCCACTTCCTATTTGGACCATAGGCTGTAGTTTAATTTTTCTTCTTTTTGATAATTTCATCGAACCGTTTTTTTTTTTAATATTAATTAAAAAATAACTATTGGTTTGATTAAAAAATAATATTATTTCTTTATATAAACACGGTAGAGGATTGTATCATGATCATATCATGAGTAATTACATTATTATACAATAATACGCAATTCAAGGTTTTGCCAATGTTGATAGATGTCACAAGAAATATTTTGTCTCTGTAATTGCATTAAATAGAACTCGAAATAAATCCGTCACTTATATAATTTTGATGTTTGATTATATTTAAAAAAGTACTTTAAAAATAAAAACCAGTACAACTTATTTTCACGTTTATAATTTTTAGTAATATATCATATTATTCAAAATTATGATTATTATTATTGAGTAACATACCACGCGTCTACATCAACTATTACAGCTGATCATGTTAAAAAAAAAATTTTCTTCAAATGACGTTCAAAGAGCCTTGTTAAACATATAAAAGATTGCATTAAAACTTTCTTTGCTACATTCTTATTAAAACGTTTGAGAACTTTCGCAAGCGTGTCTGTCATTATTAATCGCAAACGAATCAATTATTTGATTTGTCTATAGCAGGCAAATTAGAACTCGATGGTTTATTTTATCCTAGTAATTAGACTAATTTTGTTATCTTTTGCAAAGTGTGCCGTGTTTGATTGCGATAATGAGAAAAATTACAAGATAAGAAACGCAAATATAATACACAACTTAGCGCAGTACATAATGAAAAAGTGCGGTAAATGTGTATCGCAATATGCTGGTGTAATTTGATGCCCGCATTGCAATAAATACACCTATAATTTATCACGTCTTGGTACGTAATTACAGCAGTAAGTATAAAGCAATTAGGATAAAAATATATAGCAAGATTCTCAATGTTTTAATTATGCTTTTCAATGCAAATTATTTATTTATTGCTTCATTGTGAAACGAGAGAAAACGTTTTAGTTCAATATTAAGTAAAGAAGATAAAAAAAAGTTTTTTTTGTCAAAGTTGAAAAATGGGTAAAAATTGAAAATATTAAGCATTCTACTGTAATTTAACTAGCGTGATGTTATATGTGAGTGTATTATTTATATATAATACTTCTGTCTCACATGTTATATATACATATGTATGTATAACGTATGTATAATTCTAAAGAACATTCTTTTTACCTCGATACAATGAACAAGACAATGGAAACTCCAATGTAGGAGAAAATAACGCACACCCAGATCTCTTTGCTCAGCGGATTCAGAAAGCTGAAGACTCCGGGTTTTTGTTTGACGGGCTTTTTTATCATGATGCTAATGCCGAGAGACATAAATGGTTTACTGAAATCGACCACGCGTTCTCGCTCGGAAGTGATGGTAAGAGGACCAATTGCTATATCGGCCTCCTGTAAATTAAAATATAGAATAATGTACATAAAAATTGTTATTTAATGCGTCTTATAACATTGTGATAGATTAATTTCCCTGCTTGTTTTGGTAATATCGAAATTAGAAGTGTGAGTCAGAGTAGGCTACTTCAGCGTATCTACGCAAAAGACGCAACGCAAAGCTTAGCTAGCTTTTGATTTACTTCGAGCTTCCAAATGGAGCTTCAAATTGAATATAGGCGATTGACAAGCTTGCAAGCTCTTGGCATCTGGTGGAACAACTACGAACTCGTTGTCTAACAATAAAACAGTTTCTTGTTTGTAGCCTACTCTGACTCACGCGACGATCAATAGCTTTCTTGTATCTCTCTCTCTCTCTCTCTCTCTCTCTCTCTCTCTCTCTCTTTCTCTGGAAGCTCGGAGGTTCAATTACTTCAAGGTATATTTTTGTGTGAACTTTCAAGGATCTCCGCCGAGTTTCGGTAGAGAAACATAGCGTTTCTCGCGTCCACAGACGTGACGGATATAACAAAATTACTGAAACTCACCTTTCTGATAAGCTCGCCAATCATGCCGTCCCAACCACCCAGTACATCAATGTTCTCCATGCCGTATTTTTGGTCTTTCACGATCCGTAGCTCGTCTGAAAATTTGTAAGAAAATATTTTACAAGAAGCGCGCGCGCGAAACAGCATTTCTTCCGCAAAACTTTTTCCATTATCGATTCCGCGCGCGGAAGAGGCTTCGTTACGTCTTTCAGGTAGTTGTCAAGAGCGCCGGAGCTGACTTTAGCAAATTGTGCTCGTGTTAAAAGTAATTTTTGCTCTTGTGGAAGTTAAATAAGAGTCCTTAGCATTAATAATTGGAAATTAGTTGAAAACCACATCGGAGGGGAAGCATTGAAACAAACTGCGCAGTCTCGCTTTTTCTTTCCCGTCGTTATTTTAATGTCGTACTATCATAAAACAGTGGTAGAAATTACATAATATTACAAAAAAAGTAAAAAGATTGTTGTACACATGTTGTACCTATAATACATCGATTTTATAAATTATTATAAACTTACATGATATACCCAATTTCTTAGCAATCATGTCGGCTAAATCTTTGCAATATCCTTCGTAAACGTCATTCCCGATTAACGTTTCACTCGAATCTTTTTTCATTAAATAAGGCGGTTCCTGTATAAACCAAAATTATAAATTTGATATTACAGTGTTTTTAATTACGCGAGAATTAACAAATTCACTAACACGTTTTACCAGTTTTACTCACCAGTATAGTGGTGACAATGTAAGTTTTATTCTTTTCGATTTCGTGCGGACGAAGTCGCACATACTTTGCGGCTATTGCTTGAAAACCAGTCTCGTCAGTCCACTCGGCAACCTGCAACAATAATACATTTATATTAGCAAAGTAATAATATAAAATCGTATTTTATATATAAAATGATAAAATGATAAAAACACGAAGACTCACTTTTACCATGGCGCTGTTGACAGTCATCTCGACGACGTGAAGCGTGTAATTCTGTCGTCGGCCATCGTCGTTGAACCGTATCTCTCCTGTTAACCCTTCAATCTCAACCTGCGAGCAAATATGCATTTTACGATGCAATGAAGTAATAAATGTTGCATACGTATTTTTACATATTGACGTACATTATAGCAAGAAAATAAAAAAAAAAAATGTAAAAGTGTGACTAAAAAACTGTGTTTATAGAAAAAGTTTTTAAATTTAATATAAAACAAGATAAGATGCACATTATTATTGGCAAAACACAAAGATATTGACATCTTTTAAATTTTATTCTACAAGTCACAGTAATTTTCAATGATTTATTATAGTTTTATTATAGTTTTTCGCTGCTACACGGAAAGATTTGCTAGAATAATAAGAAATAAATTATTATATGGCCAGCAAGAAAAATTTGCTAAGTTTATTGAGATTTTTGGCATAACAAAACGTTTTGTTGATAAAAAACAAAAAATCCAATAGACTCAACAATTTTTCTTGCTGACAATATAATAAAAATAGCAAATCTTATTTGTAAACATTTTAAATCAAGTCAAAGGTAATGATTCAAAAAAAAAAAGAAGCCAAGTAAAAGTAACGGTACATATACGTAAAGCCAGAATGACGAAGAACTATTTGACGCAAACGTAGAAATTCCGTTGGAGTCGGAGTAACCGCCAATTACTGTCAAGAGCAGAGATGCGCCGAGAAGGGTTTGTGGCAATTTTGGTCGCCACGGTATTTCGTAACACATTGAGTATCCTATCCTTTAGATCGTGTCTCGGAAATTTGAAAATAAATTACATGTTGTGGTCAACGGATGACTGCGTATTGTTAGCATTATTGCGACACAAAGTCGAATAATAAAATATCATGTTATTTACTACTAATACATATCCATTGATCAAATCGAGGCAATAGCATAAATTTCAAATGTAATATCCGGTAAGTTACATTAATTTATAATATATTTACTTAATTTAATGTAACAAAACGGCAACACTGTAATTGTACATGATATATTCTTTATATTAAATTATATTATACGTATGTATAAGTAAATATAAAAATATATTCACTCATGCTTAAATTTACTCTGTTATAAAAATATTATGCGTGCTGAATGTTATTCTTACTAATGGGATTCATTTACCTTTCTCAAAAGTCTTGAGATTTTGTCGCCATATTCCCACGGAGTCACCCAGTTGCGATTGTTGTAGCAGTCCAAGGCTTTTTTTTCCGTTCCGTTTGTCGGCTGATTACTGCCCGGAGTTCCTATTCGTCTTGTGCTATTTTTATCGGTTCTTTTTCTCAGAAACTTATTAAAGGCCTCAACGAGAACGAACACGGCGTCATACATCAGAGCGGCTTGCGCCTAATTTTGACATACATGCGACAAATTATTTCCACGTTAGAGTGTTAATTGTAACAATATTTTCGTAAAACAGTATACTCGTAACACAAAATTGTGTTGTCATGCATTAGATAGGTTCTTTATCAGATACGTTCAAAGATTTGAGAAAAAAAGTAAATACTCGATGGAGTCATTAGAAGGAAACACAGTCGACACACGGTCGGACAAGCGGCACTTTATAAACACGCTGAAAAGTCCAAGTTTCTACATGCGGGTGCAGTTTAACAAGTTTGGGTCTCAAGCCGCTGTGCACACAGGGACGCGCGAACGGCGGGGCGCGCGTTTGCTTGCCAACAGATCGACACCCGCCCGACGATTCTTGTTTGATTCTCATTCCTCGTACGAAAGTTTCGTCGTCGAAAGCGACAAAGAAACCTGAGGAAATATTCGATTCACCCAAGAGAGAGGAGAGGGAATCGTCGAGAAGTGCTCTGAGGATTTTGTGCGGTGAGTAGTTTTCTCCCTGGACACCGTGCCGTAGCTGGCGTAGCTGGCGAGAAGTCGAGTCAGCGACACAGAGATAAGAGAACAAACGTAAGAAAAAAGGAACGATGAAGTCTCGCAGGAGTAACGAGCGCCGAAGAGAGAAGAGATACGTGCAGCTATGTGTATACGTACGGAAATGGATTCACGACCGGCGCCTTGAAACGTGTTGGGATCCATGCGATGCCAGCCGGCCAGGAAGTCCTTGACGTGAGGTCGAGTGGCATCCACGATGCGAAAGCCCGTGATGTTGATGGCGCCGTACTCGATCACTTCGCTCTCCCATCGGTCGTCCATTATCTGATTACAGCGAAGCACACGCGATATCGATATATATATACATACACACATCGACACACACACACACACACACACGCGCGCGCGCGCGCGCGTAAGAGAAGAACTCAACAATTTCTGCGTCGAGCCAAGTAGTATTATTTTAGTTTGTTCCGCCGAATAAAGATTCACCGTTTTAAAGCTACTTTTCGTCTTTCGGCGTACCAAAGAGATACAGTGTATAGTTTTGTGAAAAGCGTCCGTTTCCCCTCAACAACGAGATCCTTGATCTTTTCCCCGCATCCTTTAAGTCGACTCGACGATAGGCACTCGAGTCACTGCAATATTATTACGGCGCGTTATTACCGTGTTTCCTTTGTGCCTTTATGAAAAACGTAATAGGACTGACGTCTCGATTCCAACTGAGACCAACTAAATTTAATTGTTCGAGACGCTCGAATGTAGCTGCCGTTTCAGTTTTACGTTGATATTGCATTGTTAGTTGCGTATTATGCGCGGCGGAAACCTCGAAACGGTGAAAAGCTCGGTGTTAACGCACAGCAGTTTCTTCTCAACGACCGAACGGCGAAGGCAAAGGAGGCAAGAAGTGAGAAAATTTGATACGTTTGCACCGAGGCGCGCGTACTACTCGTGAGCGTGTATTACGCTCGCGAAACGATAAGTCCAATTACAATTGCTATTACTTATTGTTGCTATCGTTATACTAACGAGCAAAGCATAGAGAACAAGTATGTGCGTCAGTAGTGGCAACAATATGATTTTTGAAAAAAACATTTTTGCAAATAGTATAATATACAACACTTGTATGGAATTAAACTAATAATATTCGGTATGCAATTGCAAATGTTGTTATTGCCAGACCACGTATTGCGCGACTATCCGTCCGATCCGTCCGTCACTTTACTACTGCGCGCCGTCTACCATCATCCATCAACTGACTAGAGATAATACATTGCCGCCATTAATGTTGTGTACGTGTTTAACTTTGTTGCGAATGAGTCTGGTGCATTACCAGTTTAATTTGTCGGGTTTGATATCATCGCGTTCGCCATTGCAGCGTTGACTTTTGAACTTCTGCATTGCGGTTTGGAGAGCGAATAAAGTTTTGCAATATCAAACATCGCGTCGGTTGTTCGACAACTATCAGGTTTTAGATAGCTTGAAGCGTAAAACAGATTAACACGGCGCGAAAATGCGAGAGAATAAATAATACGATTATATGTGGAAAAAAAATTACACAAGTATTTATAAACCAGAGAAAGTTGAATTAAATCAAGTGAAATATAATGGAAATATAAAAAAAACAAACATTATTGTTTAATTACTTTTTGACTAATCAATAAATATAAGAAAAGCGAAAATTTTAACAAATTTTATTACTGGTCGTTGAACAAACGCAGAAAAATAGAGGAAATATGAGTCACAAAAGAAACAGCAAAAGATTGAAAATAGCAAAAGGTAGGGAAATGTGAGAATCGACATGTCAAGGTAGTAAGCAACCATTTGAAAAACGACGCAATAAATGACAATGCGTGTCTTGTAGAGAGACAAAAGAGACTGGATGTACATACAGGTATATACAATTATCTTCCCATTGCTGGGAATGTAATGATGTCATGCTCTTCTGCAGCAACTCGTTGGTAGCCGCAAAACAGAAGCAAACTGTCCTCTAAATTCTAAAGTACGGCGTAGACAATCACTAAAGATCTTGCCTCTTCCCTCCTTCTTGCCTCACGACCGAGCGCTTCGTGTCAGTTTGAGCGACGCACAGTTTCTCCGCTTGTTTCGAAAATTTCGCCATGTTGCGAATTAATCTGTCATTCCGTTATAATGCAGATAATATACAAGTTAGTGCACTAGTGCACTCAGGCAGAGCAAGTTATTGTTTAATTTGCTTATCAAATTTGCCAAATAAAAAAGTTCACAAATGGTTCTAATGTAAGTAAAATCGTCATTTACCACAAAACAGACGAAAACAATATTTGATAATGAGTAAATAAAAGAAACGTATCATAAGAGAATTCAAAAGAATAATATTTTGTTTATACTTACCAAACCACTCAGCAGATAGTGATACGTCCTCTTTCCTAAAGCTACGTCTCTCACATGACTCACAACGATATCCTTCGCCATATCTGTCGGGCAGTCGAGAACGACATATTTGTTGCTCCATCTGAAATAGTTTTAACGTTGTTTTGAGATTAGCTATCCGCGGAGAGTAGAAGATAACATTTGACAACGTTGAATTTTCCATCGGAAAAGAGTGACAAGTCTGGCGCGCGGTAGTGCACGATGCAATTCACGCGTTGCGTTAATG
This sequence comes from Pseudomyrmex concolor, assembly GCA_014839585.1. Taxonomy (NCBI): domain Eukaryota; kingdom Metazoa; phylum Arthropoda; class Insecta; order Hymenoptera; family Formicidae; genus Pseudomyrmex; species Pseudomyrmex concolor. The sequence continues at coordinate 18,133 of QVOB01012613.1, forward strand.
CGCGCGCGCGGCTTTGTCGCGTTTGATCGATGCACATCGCGGAGTTTCCATGCTCATTTCGTTTGTAATAATTGGATATTGTATGGCAATTTGCGATAACGCTGTTGTGTTTTCGGTAACTACTATGCTCAATTCAGACCGCGATGGCAATTACTCGCTGTTGTTGATTACTTGCATAGCGCAAATGCGTAGCCACTGGTGAATTGTAGCGCGAGCACGCCAACTCGTGTGATCAACCTTATTCGTCACACTGTTGGTATGCTATTTGCAAATATAATATTAAAAAATATAACAGATATATATGTACAAGAATATATATATGTATGTATATATATATATTCTTTGTGAAATATTAGCAAGCATTGTGAATAGAAGAAAATTAATATTACTTTTTTGCGTCAAGGAGAGAAAAAATCTTGAAAGCTTTTGCGCACCGATACTTTGAATCTTTTAAAGATCCATTAATATTCTTATAGAAAAGTATCATATAGATGATTTTATATGCGTACTAATATTTCAGTGAAGACACTCACCGATTAAGTTCCTCTAGACTGCGTAGAAAATCGATTGCTTCTGACATATTCTGTATTCTCTTGACAGTTTCAACTTGAAAGGACTCGTTGCCTGGCTTCAACCCTTGATAAATCTGTTGCAGCCTGAGTAATCCTGAAACCCACAAGCGTTTAATTAAATTATAGGAAACACTTATATACACATGCGCGCCGTGTGTGCGCCGTGTGTGCGCTGTACAGGTTTGACACACAGAGCTCGGGTTACCAGTTATCACTCGTCGACGTGTGCGCATCTTCCGAAAATTACATACGCACGATTGCGCATTACATAGACCATGTCGTAATTCATTGGCAGCCTCTGTTCAGTCTGCGGTTTCTCGCACGGTATGAAATATTGCCTGTCTACGGGGCTGCGCCCTCTAAGTTATAGAGAATGTCGTAGACCGTTCGATTTGAACCCGCCTCATATTTTCGGCAGCCGACGAAGTTTAATCGCGTCATAATGTATCGCCACACTTATGACATTATGCACATGTGACTCTCGTTGTTAGTATGATGCCGAAAATGCAATACATTCTCGCGGTGTACTCAAGAAAATTCGTGTAATTGTGTACAAGCAAATATTGTGTTAAATTTGAAAGTAATATAATGTAAAAATTGCTGAACTCATGAGTATCTATTCGCAATCTCCACAAATATTCTAATATTCACAGATCTGTGAATGTTCACAGTTCCACTCGACTGTACAAATACATGCATATTGCATGCCACTGTTTCTGGCAAATACACCGAATTATTCGAATTATGTGCACTATGTTATTGTGAGATATGATCAAATATCAGTAGACGTTCACGTGCAACGTGCACGAGCAACAAGGGCAACGAGCTGCGGGACAGAATTCATAGAGTAGATTCTGATCGGACATCTCGTAAATTCGGAGCGGAATCTATGGCGTGATTTGTCGCAAAATGCAGAAACGCAATTTGTATATATAGCCGGCGTTTATTGCGTTCGGAAACTACGCCAACATCTTAAACATCATCTGCCGCAAACATCTACTTTAGGCCATTCGTACTGGCATAACAATGCACTCGAACTCGTTGGTTTTACGATTATGGCCAGCCGGTGTAAGTTATGACAACATATTGCGCAACGTAGACGCACTGTGAGTTATGACATAAGAAATTTTTGTCGGCTAGTTCGCGTCGAAATCGAGCAATGAAAATTTTTGTTTATTTGTCGGAAAAATATCAGTAATATCAAAAAAAAACAAAAAAAAACGAGAAAAATATGAATAGAATCGGTGCGTTTTGTGAATAATATTTTTTGATAGATAATATCGCGAAGAAAGAGAAATATTTTAAATGGCATGCGAAAATATGTAGTCGTGTATTATTTACATTTTATACATATATGCGACACTATGTTTTATATTAACCAAGTCTAAATTATTTATTTTGTTATTTATGACATTATATATGACATATATGTTAAAAAGTGTAATGAATCTTTCTGCTGCTTCTTATACAATAAAAATTCTGACAGAGACGAAAAGTAATAATATAGATTAATGTGGCGCCGGAGGATACGGAAAACATGGTGTAGAAAACATATCTGGTCCTATCGTGATATTTTTTTTCTGCCGTCACATGTGAAAAGAATGACCAGGGCATAACGAGCGCAAATCTGGAACTGCACACACACACACACACATATATATATATATATATACATACATGTTCGATCGAACATTGCAAAAGAGCTTGACACATTTTGACGAACACTATTGGTTTCTCGCAAAAATTCCCACTTTACTTCCAATCCTTTCAAAGCAATTAACCAAACTCTAAAAAATACTTCTTCTGACTTTCTGACAATTGCCTATGTGTTTCATATTTGAAAAATTATTAGTCATCAACAGAGATACAAAATTCCGATAATAAAATAATTTATCTCTCTCTCTCTTAAATTGTCTTTAAATATATGTATTGCATATTTCGGAAGGAGAATATAAAAATATGATACAAAAATAACATCTTGTACTATGTCTTGTTACTATAGTTTTCTCCATTTCTCCATCAAATCAAAATATAATTTTGTATTCTAACATGAGATCGAAAGAACGAAGCAAAAATGATTCCGCGATGTCAGAATTTGACTTGCGCCAGAGATTAACATGACAAACTGTCGTGTCGTGTCACCGGTCGAACATACCGAGTCACTGTGCATCGAAGTAACGGACATTTTAATTACGAATTTATGTTGTCTCGTCAAATTTCGATATTAAATTTCTTTGTGCGGCCAACGTCGCAACGAACTCTCTCGTTTCATTGAACGCACAATTCGTTCGATATATATATCAAGAACGTTATAAGCCACCTTGTTATATATAACGTGTGTCGAGCACCTGCGTGTGTATAACTTGTGTGCACACGATCCCTTTAGTCATTATAACCGAGTCCTGGTAAGTAGAGACGCTAGTAATCGCGGCGCCAAGCTTTGAAGCCCCCCAACGCTCGTTTGTAAAGCGTACGTGTGCACAATATCCGTATCGTCATGAGATACAGATCTACACGTGTGTGGAGTATAAATAATGATTTGAAATTTCACAGAACTCTCGCAGCTTACAGAGAAAGGCTTTGATGTGTCGTTTCATCCAGCGCGACAACAATTTCGAGCAGTGACTTCTATATGTATATATACTATATCAATGTGTCATGTGTTATATTTATCTTATTACGAGAAGTTTTCTTTATAATTATTTAGCAAAATGATGATTGTTAAAATGACCAATAAAGCATTTAAAAAGTGACTAAGTAACATTCTTTTCTTTTCTCTCCTTTTCTCTCGATTTACTTGGAAAAAGATTGACTTAAATCAATAAGATACGAGTGCGTGAGTAAAACTGCGAGAAGACATGCAATCCAATTGTACTCGGTGACATTTAATATGTTCCGAATCACGAATCGATCTGTCGACTTCCGTGTCCCATTTTGTAGAGATACGAGACGACTAATTATCGACGCGTAGCTGACGTCGATCGGCAGGTTCGAAAAGAGAAAGCCGAAAGAGAATGAAACTGCATACCAGTATAGCGCGCGCTTTGCGACGACTGCAATATATTCGCAAGTCTCTATGCAAATTGTACTACTACTGTAATATATATTATTTTATATATCAGATAAATTCAAATAAATTTTTTCGACTTTGAAGTTTACTCTTGAATTCTAAGAAAAGTTTCCAAAAAGTAGATAATTGGAAAACTAATTGCGTAAAACAATCTTTGGATAGAAAGATTCTTCAGACTTTTTTCAATTGGCATATTTAACTTCAGCGAAGTTTGCAGTTCTTATTTGATTTGACTTTCCTTGTATTTACAACCAATGTATAATAACAATTATATCGTAATATAATAAAAATACGGTTGTGCTTATATCACATCTATTTGCAGATTATTAAATAAAACAGAAGTTTACCGGGAAAAGTTTTTCCTAATTAGACTTAGTTTATCTCTCTATACAATTGATTCAAGTTTGAACTTTTTTATTGTTCCATTGTTAAAATGTACACTCAGCAAACCCCTAGAATTTATAGATTAAAATAAATCTTTTTACACACACACACACAAAAGTTCAGAAGTGTTAATAGTGTGAAGAAATTAATCGATCGCAATAAAGAGTTAATAGAAATTTTATTTATTTGATTATATTTATATGTTAATATAAAGATTTTTTCTTTCAAAAAAAAAGAACTGTTTAACATTTGTTTTACACGTAATAGATTGTTATTGAAGGAGTTTGGTCGAGAACTTTTTTCTCGCAGCGTTCTCCCGGGACCGTTGTAGCCAATAAATGCTTCAATAAGCTTTTTATTAGATAAGTATGTTCGCGGGCGTGATAATTTGATTTTGGCGTCTCGTATCTTTTGTTGTTATGTTTCTCTCAAGTGCGACGTCGTTGGTACAAATACACGCCGCCATTTCTTCTCGTCCGTTTCTCGTAACTTATTTTTGCTCACTAGTTTGCACTAAATAGAAGTCGGAACTGCTTTGGAGCGGTTCAGTTCAACACAACGTGCATTACACTATTTCCTAACTTCGACATTAAGTTTTTTTTTTTGCGCGAACTTCAGTCTTGTTCTTCGCAATTAGCGTCGTTCTCATCGTATCGACTGTGAGATCCGTAATTTCACTCTCGAATACAAAAAAAATATACGGGTCTGAGATCTTACACGAGATTACATAATATATACTGAAATTAATAAATAGCATGTATATTCTTTCTCTTATCACACAAAGTCGGAAATAAATAATTAAGCAATCTTTCTCAATTATATTACTTAATTAAGTTTCTTGAATTATTTATTAATATATTACTTTTTTATTTATTATGTTAACATATATTAGATATATGTTAACATATATCTAATAATCTACCATTTATTAAAAAGTATTTTAAAAAGTTTTTAACATTTATCAGTGCACACGTTTAGCGTGCGCGTGACGATGATGTCATACTAATTTCTTCGTATTGCAGAAGAACAGTCATATGTAACGCGACAACATTCTTGTACAGACGCGGATACAACCATCCGCAACCGCATAGATGTCCCTTGGGCAGGCACGCGAGAGTCAGTCTAGTGTGCGCATGCAATCCAGTCTCTGCATCCTCGTATCAGGAGGATGGCCAGCGGTTTCTCGTGTCGCGTACTTCCAGAGGAAAATGCCATCGAGACTGCCGGAAACTAACATCGCAATGGAGAAACAAGCAATGCGCCGTCCCTACAATGCAACAGGATCGACCGATGTCTGATTGTATCTACGACGAGCTGAGCTTAAAGCGGAACACGTCTTGTTAGGCGCGACGGAAACGGAATAAAAAGTCTTTCCTTATCAGTTGTTTTTCAAAATTTGTGTGTTTTTCTTGAAACGCTTTGTTTTCTCTTCACGTTTATATGAATTACGATTTGCTCTAGCGATCTGTCAGAGATCAACATATTCTGGAAGTTAAAAATTAAATAAAAGTTAGAATAAATGTTATGTTAAAAATAAGTAATGTGTTCATGATTAAATTATTATTATGTTCGGAAAGAAAGAAATTTAGAAGGTATTTATTTATAATATTGGTAGCATTTTTGTAGTGCAGTTTAGCAAATTTTTCTATTATGCATTTTATTCGCACTTATGCAAAAAATAGGAGTTTTACAGGGCACCTTCTATAAAATGTGGCTCACAAAACACAGAAATACGGGATGCCGATGCATCTCTATGTGTAACTCGATTTTATCGAGCGATCCTTCGTACGTGATCGTGAGTACAATTTTAAGTAAAATCCTGTCTCTCTCTTTTCCGCGATACGTTTCTAGTGAGCTATATCAAAAGTTTCGAACGCTCTTATAGATATGAAATTCTCTAAATTAATGTTGAATACATTTTTGAATATTGTCCGACAGTGCTAGTATGTTTAATTTTCTAACGCAATCTTTAAAATTACTTACTACTCTAAACGTTATTAACGAATGTCGTCATGAGCACTTGAGTGGATTTTCACCTTGAACTAAGGTCTGATTAAAGTCTGCCTCCATATCTTAACCATGACGGACCGTTTGAGGTACCATCTGTGGCAGACACGTCACTTCAACGGAGACCCTGAAGAGACCGTCGAGACGGAATAACGGAGGTTGGTCTGATTAGCGTGTCCTATCACGTAATCGTCCTGAAGGCAATCTCTAATACCTTTGTCTGTTCTTAATCTCGCACACCGTTCGCCTTTAAACTAAGCCAGTAGACTCACAAAAGACAGGAACTGACGAATAGAACGAAAAGAAGGAAGCTGACGAAAGAATCCGCGGTTTCTTTTTTTTTTTTTTATTTTTTCTCATACTTTTGTCGCAACATCAGTGCACAAACTTCGAGAAGAGAAACCAGACTACCGGCAGATATTTGAGACTTCCATCCCGAAGCATATTGGTTTTCAGTTACTTAATAGCTACCATCCGGATTACGACGTCGAATATATAATATATAGTTCGGTCAATTCTGTGCTCCAACAGGGATACATTATTCATCATTGCCATATTGATTCGAAAGCCATCACTATCTGCGACTAGCAGTAATGCATGAGTGACTCTATCATAGAGCATAGGATGCTGCATGCAACGCTTTATCGCTTCCTCTCCCTGTATGCGCGTTCTTGGCCAAACAGTCAACCAGCGAGACGGTAAACAAGTAGAAGTAGTTCGGTACTTCAGAATGCATCCGAGTGATGTACGTAGAAAAAAAAAATAAAAGAAAACTCATTTCTTACGTAGGTGTATTTCCTACACATGTTGATGGTATCCAAGTATCTATTTAATTACTTTCAAATATTTCGAGATTTTTCAAAGTTTTCGAAAACACGATCGCGAAAATAAATTGATTTTTTCCGTTTACCTCAAGCGCATAATAAATTTTTTTTTTTTTACCAATCTCGGACTGTAGAGTAGGTATTCAAATAACTGAAAAAAAACGAGTTTCTACGAAAAACAAACGGCGGAAAGTGCCCGGCCGTTAGTATCGACGGCTCTCGAACGAGTAGCTGTATTCGGTTCGGGTGAAAATTGCAAGCGAGGTATCAGTTTGAGTGTCATCACTAGCTGTCGCCCGATGCGATCGATCACTATCCGGTCCGCTCGTTCACACTCGCGATAAAGATGCCGCGCGGAGCAAAGTGGTAGCAGGTGTCGTGTGGCGTCCACCTGTACACCACGCAGTCGGTCGAACTTATTATCTTCGGATACATGTTCAAAACAAGAGTCCGGTTAATAACCGCGGCTACACGATTTTCCAGTCGTTTTTAATTAATATTATTAATTCGTTTGAAATTGCGCGATAAGCGCGAAACAATCCTCGCGAAAAATAAAATGAACGCATGTGTGAATGGAAAAAATTCGAGAGACAGATAAAGAGAAGCACATCTTTTCACGAATGTTTTTATCAGCGCGACGCGGTTTCTGTTTCTCGTTCTCCGGCAGAATCGCTTTTCGTAACGTTCGTTATAGAACTTTGTCGTTGATGGCGAGCGGCAAATATTTACCTCTACCGCGTGTGCGTTCTCGCCGCAATTGCCGAGTTTGCGGGATAATTGGAATAGAACCGCGAAAACTTTCGTGCAAACGTTAACGTCGGGCGCGGTCACTCACGCCAAACGACAGATTGGCTGCGAAAATACATAATAAATATTCATGCAAATTTCTCAAATTATGGATGTTTTTTCGTAGAAATGTAATTATGAAGTATTGGAAATGGTTGCGTGTAAACGTATCGTTCTCAAAGATGAAACCAATACTTTGTAGTATATGTGTCTACACACATGTTTATAGATATTTCAGATACATGTATATGTGTATATATATATATATATTTCCATACAAAAAACTTATAGACGCTATATATGTTAAGATATATCTATAATCTTCGATGTAACTTAAAAGATATCAAGCGCATCTTTCTCGATTCTTCAGCACAACGACAGGATGTATCCCCAACCAATGCCATTACATGCTCCATTTTATTTACGACCGACGACAATCGCTTCGAGTGTATCGTGCGATTAAGTTCATCGATTTCTCGGATCGTTCTCTCTCCAAATGGGATGGCTGATCTTTCAGCCACACAAATCAAGCGTGCCAGAAACTCGATCGACTCTGGCAAGTTGAGAATCGGAGTGCTTCTGCTCTCGTTTTAGAATCGGCTATCTGCTTGCTGCCGATAATTTCCATTACCGGACAGAATACGCGGCGCCTAGACACGATATATCCATTTTGTATATTCGACGATTATATATATTCGCGCTTGCCGCGCGTGCCGAAAATTTTGCGATTCAACGATACACCGCGCGCCCCTTCGATATTTATCGCCGCGGCCCGACGCTCTTGTAACATAAAATTCCGATACGTAACGCGTCGCTTCCTTTTTCTCTTTTTACCAGACTGTCCTGAATTCCGCGCATTCCGACAATATTCGAATCTACCTTGTAAACTGGTAACGTTCGATGGAACATTAAACGTCAATTTAGTCCGTAAACTAATTCGCAGCAGCACGTTGAATTCATTAGATTGCACACGCGCGTATTCGCGAACGCGTTGAAAATAAGTCGCGTGCAAGTTTCGAAATCTTAGTTAAAATTAAATTAAATGAGAAATGTGGATAATAAAGAACGGACCACTAATTTTTCTTTGTGTGAAACTTACGCATTCGTTTTCATGAATGATTCCAGCGTAAAGAGTGGTACGATTCTCAACGCGAAATTTACTTTCTAGAATTTTGCGCAGCTGTCTGCTAACAGAAAATAGGAGAGCACGGTTATGTTCGCGCACAGCATTGGTCATACTGTTTTTTTGCGGTTATTTCCACTAGATAGCTTATCCATATTTTCGTAATTCTACGATGAATGCCACGAATACTAACGATATGTGTATTTTCCTATGCTTTATATTCCCCTATCCTCTATTAGCGCTACGTGGAAATTAATCGGACAATCACTCCTGCATTTTCAACGCCAAACTGCGGCTTGAATTTCAAATGTTAATGATCAACTTTCTCTTTATTTTCCTCCGTGTTGTTTGTTACTTCCCAAATATGTGTTTGTGCTATCTTTCGAATGGCATCATCGTGTGTCCATATTTGTTTCCAATTAATGTGTCAAAATCATCAAGGAGAAAATTGACTAAAGCATCAATTAAACATTGGCCAATATTTATTTTATGTGTGATAATGCATGTCTATTTGTAAGATCGATAAATATAGTTACTGGTTTAACTAACTAGATACATATTCAATTACTAAATAGTTCAAAACACATTAAATATCGCAATTTATCCTATTTTATTATATATGTTTATATTAAGTAGAGAATAAATATAATAATATAGATATGCAGCTGTACTTTAGATAAATTAAAAAATTACCTTTAAAAATTCAATTTTTATCTACTTATATAAAATATATTATAAGTGTTTTATATAGTATAGTATGTATATATTGTTTATTATAGCTAAGTTTGCAGTGTTTTAAACTCACATAAAATACTTTATTTCATAAGATGTCTTTATAATGCGGCATAAAATTATTAAGATACAATAAATATAGAAACTTCAAAAAGAAAATCTCATGCTTCTTGTGCTTCTTTACTGATAAAATTAATTCTTTCCTTGTTTGTTATTATAA
>QVOB01012614.1:0-12500 GCA_014839585.1 Pseudomyrmex concolor
ATATGTATATATATATATATACACACACACACAAACAGTAGTTTTATATTGATTTCTTCGCATCTTCTGATCTACTCTTGTCGGTATGCGCATACATATATCAACTAGCGCTTTAATCAACTTTTTGCCCGGAGACGCAAATTCTGACGGGATAAAAGCAAGTGACATGTATAGAATTTATTTTCTCTGTTATCTCCGTATCAATATCAATAAATTTTACTGTATATTTGTCTATAAATATATCTAGAGTCGAGAAGGTAAATAGCAATTTATTGTATACATATTTGACAATCAAACAGTACGACAATATAGCAAAAAATTTTTGCCAATTGGCACACGCGAGTGTTTACCGAATGTTCGTTTAATTAAAACAGCTGCGTTTGGTTTCTGTGCAATATTATAATCGCCATATGGCATTTTTGTATTGACATTTAGAAAAAAAACTTCATATCCTCTGCACGTATCTATTATCCGTTACGCTGTTAATTGTTTGGATCAAAGGCCAAGCAAATCGGATGCGAATCGATCATTTGCGAGAGATAATACAATCTATTATCCGGTGTATATTATACCGTTCAATATCGTTGGCTTTATTACCGGTACAACGACTTTGCTCGACATGTATGCAGGCGACAGTATAACCAGCGGCACCGGCTACGTACGTGTCTAATGGGCTTTAATCCTCCGATGTTATATATCGCTGTCGTCCCAAGTCCACAGAACAGTCACGTTCAACGTCCGGCAAACAAACCTTCCGGACTCTGGACGCGCGGCCGGCCAGCCAATTCCATTTGACTCGCAAATTGGCCGGGCGTAGATAGTCGCGACGACTACGTACGCGTACGCAAGCGTCATCTTCTTGAACATGCGTGCCGCACAACGCATCTTTGTCGTTTGCCAGATACCTATGTTCGGCAGAAATTCTCAGCTGTTATCAGTCCGCCCATCGGCGCAACGTGTCGTCGTCTATGTTCCAACGTATCAATGTCGGACATGATCATGAGCATTCTCTTCTCGAGCGGTCTCCTGCTTGCGTGGGACAAATCGACGTGAGAGGTGCGTTTCCCGTTTCGTCTAACGCGACAGAATGGATTTGCGCAAGAGTATTGCGAGAGAGTATTGCGCTTGTATTGATGGCAGTCGTATTCCCAAAGGAATATTACGCGCGAGATGAGAAGATTTTTCTCTCGCGGGTGAGAGAGTCGGCAATCCTTTTTCGAGACAGAAAGTGAGAGAGAGTCTAACGACCGCACTTCGAAAGAGTCCTCTCGCGCGGATCGGTCAATTTCTCGAAGAGTGTGAGCACATCGCGTAGATCTCTCTAGTCGAAAAATCGTACGAAAACCTTCGACGTGACCCCGTTGAATCTTTGAAAATGCCGGATGTTGTATCGTATTACGTGTAATATGTGTACGGGGAACGTTTCGGAAGTTAATCTTTATCAGGAAGTTCTTCTCGTGGTGTTTTTAAACGTTAGTTTGTGATACAGGCGATGCGGAAAATAAAAATCTAATCCCTGTAATCCCTGTAGATCGCTCGTTTATTAAAAGATAGGATCAATCTTTCCGCGCGACTCATACATAAATGTATTTTATAGCTAGTATTTGAAATATAAAATACGTATATACTTTATGGTGAATTATTGAGGCATCACCGACATGACGAGATAATACTCGGGCATTACATGTTCTTGCTAATTACAACAAATGCGTGCAATAAATTACATTGCTACTAATTTCAACGGCATTGTTGTTACGGTATTGTTATAATATGTACACAGAGAGAACGGTTTCTTTAGATTTAACAAATTTCCAATGAAATTATTCCAATGAAATAATTTCTTTGGATTAAACAAGATGAAATTTCTTTGGATTTAACAAAATTTGTTAAATCTAAAGAAACCGTTTCTCTCTGTGTAGATCAATTCAGTAATAGAAAAATAAACGTGTAAAAATAAAATTTAAAACCCTCTAACTTCTTACTACTCAAATCAATATATTTCTTTCATTGGTCTCGTTGTTTGTTTAATATATGAATTATTTTATTTGTTTAATATATGAATTATATACACAATGCGTATGTTTTTTTCTGTAACAAAACATTCCAAATATCTAATTCCCACGTATTTCTCGTTAAATAAAATAATGTGTACTGCTGTTTTATGTTTCGAAGTTTCGCCGCATCAGAAATTCACTTGCTGTATCGTTGCTTCGAGGTCGGGATTTTCGCCGAAGTAGTTTAGTCGTCGATTTCACGACTCTTTTTCATCTAGGCCACGGACAGTCCGAGCGGTCAATTCGTTCGAGAGAAAGAGAGAGAGCCACCATCTTACTGATATCGGCTTGCAATCCCGCGGGACGCACGTGCACGGAATCGATTGATTTTACTTTCCCTCACGGACAAGTTTGAGACTCAGCTGCGCGCAATAGCGGTAAACATTACCCATTAGCGACAAACTATGAAACTACAAGAAGGGATCGTATAAACGCGGTAAGATAAAGAGAAACGGAATAGCGAAAGTCTTCTTCCTGAAATCACTTTCTATATTACTTCTGCGCTTTTGTACTTTGTTCGACTTTGTACTTTGTTCGACCAACTTCGTGGTCTCTTATTTGTAAAATGGAGTAGCGTTAGTTAATTTTTAAGTGTTATGAGGTATGGCCAGGTAGAAGTCGAAAGTAAGGGCTGTTGCGGTGAGTGGCCGTAGATTCCAAAGAGAAATTTTCAACGTTTGCGATACGCGCGCGAGATATTTAAAAAACGCGACGGTTGCAATAACGTCAGTTGCGCCAATTTTTTTCATACGTTTTCTTGATTCTAAAAGAAACAAAGTAGTTAATTAACATGAGAAAGTCACGAGTATTACCTACGTATGTATTTTTGCATTGTACACGGTGACAAATAACGTTACGCGCGCGCTCTCAGGGACTTCTCGCTCCGTTATGCGATCTACATATGAAATCGTGTTTGATGCAAAGAGAATTCGTAATCTTGTTCGTCATCGTCAACAAAAGCTTGTTACGTTATCCGTCAGGATCTCATTCGTCTGTATTAACCTTCACATGGATTCGCAATACGCGTATCTATCTTGCATGTGCATCGGCCGCCGCATTATATGTTACGAGAGTCTCAAGATTGTTCTGCGGTTCCTTGTAGTCGCGCGATAATTAACAACCGGCGGCAACTTGGAGCTTGCATCCAGCCAACTCAATCCCGTCGTCTTCAAGTTGGGAGAGACCACTTCGAGATCATGACGCACACTCCCCGTTTAGCGTTAATACGATTCTGCGAATCGCGGAAGTTTCGATGACGGTCTGAGAAAATTCAGATCGTAATGTCGCGACGATCGATTCTGCGTAGCAATAAAATTGCTTGGATCACGAAGCAGAAAGATTCATTAGAGAAAAAACGTAATATCGACTGTAATGTAAAAGATAATAGAGTCATTTGTTACGATATTTGCGGTTAATTGTCCAATTAACCGCAATAAAAATTTTATTACGTCGTTAATTATATATGCGGAAGAGAAGAAAATTTATGAAATCTCGGTGAAAATTTTTTGCGAGCAAAATCTTTATTTATTGTTTAAAACAAATTTAGTAGTATTTAAGTTATTCTCTTTCTTAATATTCATACTTTCCGAGAATACTTATTTTTACGGTTTATATTTGACATAGCTTAATGTCACCAGACACACACACACATATACACGATACAAGTAAATAAATATTAGTGAGAACCACTTTTATCCGACATAATATGTACATATTTATCATTAGTAATTTTAAGCACACGAAGCGAGGATTTTGCTTTTCCAAACAAGAATATACGAAAAATCCCACTAAAAAAAGAAAGAAAACTTTCCATATTTTATCCGAGAGTTTGTTGAATAACAAATATGCGGCAATATGATGAAAACTTTTATTTTCTTTAGCAATAGAAAATCTCAGATTTAACTTTCCTGGCACGTAAAACTAGATCGTTCCCGCGCTGTAATACACGGTTTGCGATAGTTATGACAGTGGCTGCATTCAGACTAAATTAAATTGATAGAGCGAAAATACTGTCCGCTCGTACAGAACGAGTTAACACTAATTACACGTCACGTTTTGCTTCCGACGTTTAACGCGATTGAGAGAGAATCAGACGTTTAAACGACGCTTAAATGTACGACACAATATTTAATTTATTAGTAGTCGTATTTCGCGAAATTTTTCGATGCGCGTGTATTATATTGCCGCACTGTAATGAAGTAGTTTTCACGAATTAATTAACTTTACCGCTCTATCCCGACGTGGTGTTTTCTTTTTTTTTTTTTTGATTTTTGATTTTTAGAAAAATGTCGGTAACTAAAAATTACAATAATAAATTTTTTAACACGCGCATACATGCATCAGAATTTATAACTGGCATGATTAAGATACGAGAATAATAATTATGATAATGCAACAAACTTCGATTGAAATAATGATCGATTCACTGGAACTATGTAATCCCCGATAATGGCGTTGGCATTACTATAAGTGGCCGTGACCGCAGGGTGGCCTAATTCGGATGAAACCCGTAGCTCGTATGCAAGATTTCAGAGCGGTGCGAGCTTTTTGCCATTATTCGCGTATACGAAAGAGTTATTGTGGAAATTTGTTGGATTTCCAAAGTATCGTATTTTATGGACTGCGTCGTTTAGACAAATTGGTATGTCGTTCTTCCGTACTTTCCATATTTTCCGGCTGTAACCGCCGCGAGCAACTCTCAAAAGCTCGATGCAAATATGAACTCGACTTCGGAATCTCAGGCGGTACATAAATATGACCGTATACTTGTGTCAAAATGCATATTTTCCTTTCAATTTTGAAAGATATTAAAGTTAATTAATTAACAATATGTACATGTACTACTATATTAAATACGTAGATTATATTATATTAGATAACGTAGATTATATTATATTAGATAACAAACCAACTTGTTGCCGTTGGACAATCTGATGAACTTTGTAAGAACCTCATTTGGTCTCTTTTCACCGAGTTTATTATCAATTTTTTTTACACTCCATTTTTCTGGTTACGCGCGAATAATTGTCCTCATTACTGGAGCACGTTGGAATATCGGCGGTCACGTATTCGGAGCGGATCGTTGCCGCAAAAAACTCCGACAAATTGGACATTGCCGCAGCTATTTCAGGAAAAATCGTCGAAGAGAATTCTGCCTCATAAAGACAGTCTGTTATAAAAAATTGCTCGACGTATAAAAAGAACTCACTCGCGTTTTGCAATTGCATTCAACTCGATTATTATTGGGGAGCATTAGGGAAGCGCAAACTATTATAGTGCCGAACAGCTTTTCGAAAGTTTCAAACTTTCGAATGTTTCGAAAATCTCGTATCTCTCTTCTCATGTAACAGCTCAACATTACAACAAACTCAGAAGTGAGACAATACAATTTAACCATTCAGATCTAACGGTTTTATTTATCATAAAGCAA
The DNA here is from genome assembly GCA_014839585.1 of Pseudomyrmex concolor. Taxonomy (NCBI): domain Eukaryota; kingdom Metazoa; phylum Arthropoda; class Insecta; order Hymenoptera; family Formicidae; genus Pseudomyrmex; species Pseudomyrmex concolor. The sequence continues at coordinate 5,485 of QVOB01012614.1, forward strand.
TGCTTGCAATTTTACATTTGGATCTAACGGTTATTTTTTACATTATGAAGTAACGCCTGCGATTTTATGTCATAGTTTTGAGAGTTATTCAAAACTTTCCGCGGACATAAATTAAAACCGCAGAAGCTTAACAACGTTGCACAAAAATGTGTGCAAAAAGCATTAATGCGCTTTCATTGCAGTTTTCCAATCCTTATTTTTGGAGTGAAAAGCTTCATTAAATACAAAAGAACAAACATGTATGTATGCGAATTTAAAAGACCAAGTAATAAATACGCAACGTACAGCACTGTTCCTATTTAATGCATTTTATCGCGAAATTTATGCTTGATAGTCGAAAAGAATAATAGAACAGTGATTACATTTTAAGTCATGTGTAGTTTCGTTGTGTTCAGTCATATAAGTCATACAAGTGTATCCTATCCTCCTCCTCCTATCTGAAAAAACGTGTGCAAATAATCAGAATCGATTGTCTCGATCTTGATTGTTGCCTTTTTTCCGCGATGCTGATTGCTTGTCTCGAAGGTGCGTTCCGTTCATGTATGTACTAGCTGTCATTTCGGTGAGGTTGTGATTGCATATGACAGATCGAGTTATATATCAGTATTTTATGTTGTCGCAGAAGAGATGATCGAGAGAATCGATTCTGATTATTTGCACACGCTTTTTCAGATTAGCACGCAAATTATTTGTTCCTGCATTAATAATAGCGCGTGCGTAGAGCGCGCCTGCGTTCTGCTAGTATATCTAAAATGAATAAATACACCGTGACTCTACGTACGCGTTTGTTTTTTCTTTTTGTTTTACATTGTATAAATCATATCGTCTGTATACACCTATGCGAATTTCTGTTAAAATTTTTCATGTGAAAAGCAAGCAACCGTCGTAATGGAAGTTCCACGGCTTCCACCGCAAATGCCATAAGATGAACAATGAGATTTAACTCACTATACTGTATATAAAAATAAAGAAATATATTTTTCTATCGAATCTTTATCGCACTACTGAGTACTTTTTTATAAAAATTATTCAACATTGTATATGACAACAATTAACTAAATTAAAAACACAAAAGTTAATTTAATTAAGAACACAAAAACCTTATACGAAATGTGCAACATGACAGGTATCTAACATACATGCGTATGTGCACAACTTATTTGTTGCTTTATTGAAAATTGATTTTTCTGATTTTACGTAATTGAAACTAAAAAAGGGTCAAAACCTCGCAAACATTTTTTTTTACCGCTTGCACATTCGGAGAACATCTGGATATAACCGTGAGCGGTTCGCGGAAACGACACGTTAGCAGTTTTTACAATGTATTGCAAAAACTTTTGCTATAAATGCATTTGAATGTCAAATTTGAATGTTGTTGACTAGCCCCGGAAAATGTTATTACATAAAAAAAACCAGTCTCGGCTTATTCGATAGGTGAGTCTCCCATCGAGCGAGCCTGTGTGTTTTTTGATCCTTGTTTTTCGGATTTACACAGCACAAACAAAAACCGCACTTCGTGTATGTACATATGTGTGTACGTAGCGAAATTTGATTTTAACATAGTACCTGCATACCTGATTTGCAATTCTCCGGAAAGGATCTGAAAGCTGTGATAAATTAAAAATAAATAAACTAAACAAACTAAAAAAATAAAATAAACACGCAGCGTTAAATACATGTCGAAAAAGAACCTCCAAATATATATGTACGTTATTGCGTTGTTACAGCAATGTCAGAGCAATGTCAATCGCGATGAGATCTACAGCAGCGAGACAGTAATAAATACTCTTTTTTCGCGAACAACATCGACAACTGACTTGAGAAATGCGCCAGAAAGTTGCAGGGTGATTGCTTTCTCGCTTTTCCCATTTGAAGTTCGCGAGATCATTTTCGTTACCTTCGTTCGTTCGGTCGATCGAACTGCGATACGCTATTCGCCCAGTCACAGCGAAAACGTCAAGTACGATTTATAGGAACGGCTCCTTACTTTTCCCGTTTTCTATGGCGCCTCCTTCCTTCTCTGAGATAATCGTCGGATGAATGGAAAGTGGGTTAAGTCTGTTTCTAGGAAAATTAAGTCGTTCGGGAAACTTTCGACGATAGTTCGCGTTCGGCGACGACAATGAGAATGACCAAAAAGCGCCAGATCTTCGCGAGAAGTTTGTCTTTTATATCTCTCTTCCCGCACTTATATATGTTATAATGTATGTTACAGTAAAAGAGCGTAAAATTATCTATTCATTCACTAGGCATGCATACATTTGCCACGACACAGTAAAAACGTAATATCACGATAGGCTTGGCAAGTACATGCTTATTAGACGGAGTCCGTTCTTTTGTGTTTTTCCATATAAACAAAAATAACGAAACTTGAGACTGTCAAAAATATCAAGGCGGCCGAAAGTATTGCGTGGAAATACATGCGTGAAAGTTTCAACGTATTTTTGTTTGTGCTTTATAAGTTATGTCGTTAATATGCATATCTGCTAGCAAAAATGTTCGTTTAAATTGATGAGCATTTTCGTTTATATTCATACTCTTAACAAATGATGTAAATGCATCTACTATTGTAGGATCTTTTCTAATTTTATATAGTTTAAATAAATAAATAAATAAAATAAATAAATAATTTAAATTGCACTGTATTGGATTATAATGATCAAGTACAAAAAAAGAATTCTATAATAACTCGGTTGGAGCGCGTTTTATTCTAACGGCGGATACGGGCCTTCTGTTCTCTCTCGGCTTCGTGTCTTTAAAGTCGACTCTGTTTTTCAAATTTGTCAGTTGAGTCGTACCGGCAATCGACGAATACCGCAGAGGTGAGAATGAATAATATTTTTCGTCTCTGCGATCGCGCAAATATACAAATTCATGCGCTAGATCGGCCGTTAAATTCGAAGACACGATAATAGCAATATATAATAAGTTCCTACAGATACAATATAATTTCGTTCCTACACTATTTTAAATTTCATTGCTTGTGTTTACTTATCCAGGTGATAAATGATTGATTGGTAATTATAATGTACACTTCCTGAATTCACACATTACCTACGACATATAAAGAGTGTCTGAAAAATTTTGACACAGTCGAAGATAGATTGAGTCAATTTGAGCAAAAATGATTTTCAGTTGTAACTCCGTGAAAATCAGCTGATCGCAAAAAGCTGTGTCATATGTCGCTCGCGCTTCGTCTTTCGTTGTTAAAACATTGCATAAGATAAGTCATTTTTCTTTATAACTGAAAATTATAGACGCCAGGGTCTGGACCATCGCTTTCCGCGCGCTTATTGGCTTACGTTTATTAATTAATAATTAAATAAATATTGCAAATTTTGCAAAATAATAAATAACACATTTCTGTTCGGATTGATTTAATCTATCTTCACATTTCGGCTGTGTCAGAATTTTTCAGACACCCTGTATTGTATATCTCTACACTTGTATCTCTACGTTCTACACTGTTATTCAAGATTAGCTCGTCTATTGTTATTGTTTATTCGCTTTTCGCATCGGCATCGCTACGATTCTAATCACGGAACTTGCCACAAATGTTGACGAATAAGTATATTTATGTTTTCGCTTTTGTCTCTCTCTCTCTTTCTCTCTCCCTTTCTTCAAGCGGATTACATGCCTCGCCGAACTCGCTGATATTTCAAAGGTGCCATCGAGCGGCATTTACGTAAGATACTCTCTACAGAAAGCAGCGAAACTTGGAGTTGGTCGTCTAAGAGAAGAGCGAGCGGAAGGAGTGAGCAGAGGCAATTTCTGATGGCACATTGAATAGACCAAGTAGGACTTCAATGGCAAATATTATGTTAAATCTCTCGTGAATGGGACAATGCTGGCAGCGTCCTATTACCGGGGACTTAAATGCGAGTATAAGGTATCATATTAGAGCTATATTGTTATATTGCGTGCGGGTAGGCTCGCCGTAAAAGACGCAGGAGACTCCCGTGGGAAATATGTACTCGGCGACTCTTGAAAGTTCGCCGGGAATGAAAAATTTATCCCGAACCGCTGTGTTCAGCTCAAGAGTCAGAAAGCGCGGGATGAGAGTCGAGGACTATGGCGCCAAGCATCCTAATGTCAACTTTGGGAATCTGTGATAATTCAGACACCTGTTAACTATATCGCTTAGTGTAAAAATAAATCGGAATTCTGTCCCGTGCATTTGATACTCGTGTTTCGTTAGAATTTACGTAAGGCTGTAATAAATGAATGTTTTTTTTTTTACCTGTTTTAAAGAGTCACGTTTTTAACTGATGTTATATCATTAGATTAAAAAAAATGTTTTATATTCTCTCAGAAAATAAACCGAGTTATTCTTTGATATAAAGTATTTATAATATTTTATTTAAATAAATAACATTGTACGATTAAATGTCCGATGATCGAGTCGAAACGATAATGTCAAGTTAAATTGGAACGCGCGTTACGTTCCGGAACGTTTCATTCGGCAGTACACGACAGATCTCTATCGAAGTAATTATTCGGCGTGAATCCCGCTTGACGTCTCGCTGCGCAAGGACACGTATTCTCGATCAAAGTGCAAATTTGTACAAGCCGGAGTGGCGAATTCCCCGGACGCGCAGTCTCCAGCACCTGATGCTACAAGTGAAATAATAATAAGACCGATGCGCATTTCGTGTACACATCACGTTGGACCATCCTACTTCGGGATACAGGTGCACACAACGCTGTATTACATACAACTTCGAAAGTAGAAACAGGCAGATTGAATAAACAGAAGAAATTGTGTAAAAAAACCTTGTACGTACGACCAGTGAAGAAAAGAAAGAATTTACTTAAAAATAAATTTATTTTGTAGTTTTAAAAAGTAATGCAATAGTGAAAGAAAACGAAGAAATTTTCTTGAGTTGATATTTTTCATAAATTTACTTCAAACGCGCAACAAATTTTAATGTCACGGACATAAATCTATTGTTCGCAAAATTAGTTTTATACGTAATAATATTTTATACGTAAGTACGAAAGGAAGAAGAAAAATGCAACCTTTTTGTAAAACATAGTTTGAACAGACATATACAAAGAGCTTGCCGAACGTAACGGCCGACAAGTTAATTTGCAAGTCGAAGGATGACGGTTGCGTCTGTGTCCGCGCGAGTCTGTGTTCCTTAATGAGCGCACGATAATAGCTTGTGACCGAGTAACGAGACAGAGTCACGTGTCAAAGAAAAATGGGACTATAATTAATTAACACCGTTCGAGCGCGCGCGTGCGCGCATATATAATACGGATGATATACGTGGTATATACGAGAGGAGGCGGAATAAATTTCTCAAAATTACACACAAGTTGCGATACGTAGTGTTGCCGCGAGTTAATAAAGTTTCGTTAGCGTACCCTAAATAATTAAAAACATAAGGTTGCTCCTCAAACATAGAGACGGTGATAATCAAGTGGAGTAGGCGAGAGACGAATGGTTGTTGCTAGTCAAACAAAACAGCTCTTACACGCGCACTCTCACGCGTAATGAGACATGCATCTCAGTTCATACATATATAAACGTGTATAAGCCGTTACTCATATTTTATAACCTCGGTGATAACAGAGAAAATGGCTGCTCACGCACAGTTGCACACATTTGTGCGTGATTTATGCCTGCAGAAGTTTGCCATGTGGCAACGTGTAGCAATATATCACATAAAAAATATTCTTTTTTTTTTTTTTTTTAAACTTGGAAAATATTCCAGAGAAAACACCGTCATGTAATGTTAATTTTATTAAATGGGTCAAAGTATTACAGCGTACGTATTTGTATTTATTTGTTTCGCGACATACATGCATATATTCGCACATATGAAACAAAGAATAAACTGTGCTAATGCAAACTCGTTGTGCCATTGCAAAAATTACAATTCAAATTGCAATACATAAAGAAAGAAATACATTTGTCATATTTTTATACGCGCGTTATTAAAATCCGACGAGCGTTTTGTAAACTTATATTATATACGCATATAACGTATAAATGTTTTATATTATTTCACCGGCCCTCCAGTGATCTCTGCGGCCTGAGTGCGAAATTTGCGAGTAGGAGGTCCCGAATTCGAATCCATTTTTTCTGGGCAAGTCTCTTTCAGTCAAACTTTACTGAAATGCGAACTGAAGTGGACCTCTAATTGGGCTTTGTTGTTACCAATAAAAAAAAAAGACGTATCATGTTTAAGATCCAATTCATTATAACATATAAATTTTGAACAGTTATTGGTGCGAATAAATGTCCAAAACTTTATATGTTATAACGTATTTGGATACTGAACGTGATACATATCTTCTTTTATCTAGTGCATGTTGCAAGGGTCTTTATATTATTACATTATAGTGAATTGTCAAGAAGCTCATCAAGAGACAACTCGGCCTTTTTTTTGAGCATTCTCCAGAGTTTACATAATCAAAAGACTAACTTTTAATTAAACGAGACGTCAGTTTTTTATAACTTGAAAAAAAGTCCCACGTTTACGTTCTTTTATACACTTTTAATTTTGTCGGGAAAAAACTCAATCAACTGTAACATTGCATTTTTACAAAGATTCAAGTTGAAATCTCTTTACTTTTTATCGTTTTATATGTTTATATGTTTATTCTACGATAATAAACAATCATGTTTATTTTTCATTACAAAGCTTTGTAAAAATGTTCAAGATGCAAAGCGATTTTTCATAACATCCCGGTGGAAAAAAAATTTTCGTATATAATTATATATACTTATACACAAATTAACATAAATATGCAAATTTATATGCCGAAAATGTCCATACAATTTTATACACGGAGAATGTCTTTTTTTTAAGAGAATAGCTTCAGAGATATTCCAGATCAAATTGCAAAATAACTCTGTTAGTATCACGTTAGATACAAAAACAATTATAAAAAATTATATTTTTCGTTATTCAAAGATCACTTCAAATTAACATTGTGCATAATTAGATATAATTGTGTATAAGCATGTATAAGTATTACTTATACACAAATTAACATTATTATAT
>QVOB01012615.1:0-39000 GCA_014839585.1 Pseudomyrmex concolor
AAAGGTCAGAATAAAACAATCTCGTCTGTGTAAATGTAATTTACCTGTAACTATCAAATAAAAATTGTATCGATCCAAACACGCCCGTGTAAGAGAAAATTCTTGTAGAGATTTCCAGATAAAAAGAAAATCCGAGATTGCTTTTATCGGTCAGCTCGCTACAGCTCGCTACAGCCGTATAGAACTCGATAGAACAAGTGTGTAGATTTTATCTAAACGAGTGTATATTCACTCGATATCGGAGATGCTGAAATAGATTTCGTGTAGCCGCAGTCGGGAGCCTAGGGCCTCTCTTATTGAAGCAAAAGTGATTTTCTATGGCGCGCGCGCTATATCAATAACATCACGTTAATACCATTCACTTGTTTGCTCCCGGAAAAGCTGCGTCGATTTTTATAGGAGGTTATTAAGAGACGACGTTCACGCGCTAATGTTCGTATCGGCAGTTATTATTTACGAAAAAAAAAAATTAATAAATACAATTCGCGTTGATTCACTTGCATGCAAGAGACTCGTCGATGGACGAAGTTCTTCGAAACTATCTATTAATGTCTGATTAATGTCTAGAACGAGCGCATCTTTCTGATGAACATCAGACTGAAGAACATTAAAATAAAAACGAATATAATTTTCTAAGTAAATAAATATCGGTTTTATGTGTAAGGCAAAAAAGAAATAGTAACGCAAGGTTCGTATTTAAAAGCTGAAACCTATCTGAATTGCTTCAATTTATTGACACTTTGAACCATTTTCAAGCAATAGAATGAATAACACTTGTCACATAATCAAAAGATTTATTATTATAAAGATTAATTGTAATGGTTCGGAAAGAAAAAAACCGCATATCTTGTCGGAGTCAGACACGAGCATTTGTGACTAACGTACATTATTCTTGGCGAAAAATTTGCATTTCAATCTTATCTTTAAAAAACTAAAAATAACAATTGGGCTGCCTTTTCTTTCTTGCCTCATTTTGTATTTAAAAATATATTGATATTAGGCTTTCAACTTTTATGTCAGTTAAATACGTTACAAAATTCCATCCTCTTTTCTCATGTTTCGAGCGGTCTACAATTTCCATGACAGGGAAAAGGAAAGAGGCTCAACAATAGCTCAATAGCTTTTGATGCATTTGCTCAGGTCGACGTAGAAATTTGCCACACATCTATCGACAATATGCTCTTTTAATACAACTATTTTTTGTCAAATGACCGAGATATATTTTTATCGATATATTCATATTATTTAATACTCGTATAATTTTGTAATTTTTTAAGTACAATTTCTGCGTAAGAGAGTTTTTCGTCTGTCTAAGTTTCTTTCTGAATTTTCACTATTTTACATCTTTTAAAATTAAAAAGTAAAAATAAAATAATATTTTTTTATATTTAAGTTACAAAATCTTTGAAATACCGTTTGCTTATTTTATCATCTTTAAATTCTTTCCCCATCCTCTTTGGTGCAAGATAAATTGTTCCCGAAAAAAATTGACTTCTCAACATTGTTACGAATACACTGAAAAAAAAGTTTTGGTGAGATAACCAAAATTTGGTAAATCAAACTAAATAAAGTGGATTTTTGGAAACCAAATTTTGACTGAGATTATCAAATTTTGGTAATCTCAACAAAACTGTTTTTTCTGTGTATCGCGTGAATAATGCAACAAAAAGTATTATATTTCAGAAAAAAGTATTTATGTACCTGATCTTTTGCAAATTGTTCGTAATTTTATCTGATTATTTCAAAAGGTACTTAAAGAATTTCAAAGTCAGTTCAGGTAAACGGGATAACGACTGTGCTAGTCATTTTCCGTTTTTAATTGCAGTAGGTCAGAATGTTTATCTTTAAAAAAAAAAAGATAAACTCTGTGATCAGCGAAAAAAACAATTTTGTAGCATCGTGAGAAAATCGGTAGCGATTTGTCTCGAGAAAACCAGAGAAAGATAAAATAAAAAAGTGGCAAACAGAGATAACAAGAAAAAAGTGGAAAACGAGAAGCTACATTCCTAATCTATTGAGCGTGAAATATACACGATCTATTCGTTCTTAGATAAGAAAGGTATTTTTTTTATTTAAAGTAGTAATAAAATCTTCGATTAAGAGAACGACTTTGACAAAGATAAACTTAGAAAAGAATTTTAGCAGCAGAGAGTAAATTTCATTCAATACGAGAATGAATATTTCGAAATATTTCTAAAATATTTCATAAAATCACGAAAGAATGTAAACGCGATCTGGATGCGTCTCACAAAGCTCGGTACGGCGGATCGTTGTCCTTTTTTTAGGGTTGTGAACGGCTCTCGCCTTGAACCGGGCCGATCGACCGCAGAATCCAGGATTAAGAAGAGATACCCACAGAATACCAGGCACACAGCGTAATTCTTTAATTGCTCCGGCTAATTGGCCCCGAGTGGCGCCACGATGCCACGGTGCATCGCCGATGACAATTATTCCGCGGGAAGCGAACGGTCCGTAAATTGTCCAAGTTTTATTCTTCTCTTAATCGGCCGCTCGCCTAGTCCCCTCCTCTCATTTTTTTTATTTCTCACGAGAATCGAGAGAATGCGAACGCGCGCGATGACGAAGAGAAAAAATTTTTGCCTGCGTTCGGATGCTTATCTAAGCACACACATTAAATGCGTATAATATGTAGAACATGCGTGGAAAAAGTCACGTGTCCCGCGAATATTTTTTGCACTTTCTCGACGGGAATTTGTGTAAGAAATGTTGAACTTTCGATTTTTATTAATGCACGCAAAATATGTAACAGTGAAAATGTAAATTAAGAAAGAACGCCGCGGGACGGCTAATGTAAATGATAACATAAATAACCCAGAAATACGCGATTAACATGTGCATTTAATATTCTTTAAGAATGTGGATCTGCCGTTTCGCCGCGGTATTAATGAGATTTTACACAACTTGTATATTAAGTGTTATATGAATCATGTATCATACTCCGCACGTTACGCATCTGTCTGTCGGCTCTGAAATTACGCACGAATCGTCACATTCTTTGCCAGATTTATTTTCACACAAAGCTGTTATCTAATACAAATCTTAGTATGTCTTTTATCGTCTCAAGAACATATTTTTTCCCAACCGTAAGCGCGCGTCTTGCCTCTCGACGCGCGAATGATTTATACGCAATATAATATATGAATAACTTACAACTTCGCGTTGCGATCAAAGTACACAGCAACGAAGTTCCTCTCTCTCTCTCTAGCCAGCTCGTTTCTGACAGCTGAACGGGCAACGAACATCTATAATGACAAACCGCTTTGGTCTCTCGCGAACGGACGGACACTGGGCGGTTCAGGGCCGTGGCCAATGTTATAAATGCATCGTCGAAAAAAAGCGGCACGAGAACCGCTTAGGCTATCTATCGATAGACGATATTCCTCTCGATGCGCGCACCGCAACGTGACCGCGGCCAAAGATCGATTTGTATCGAGAGGGGTTTCGAGAGAGCGAGATGGATGGGCCAGGTCTCGAAATCTATTAGTCATCACCCACACGATATCGAGACTCTCTCTCTCTCTCTTTCTTTCTCTCCCTTTCTCTCTCTCGTCGGTGTGGACAGGTAATTCGAATCGATGGTATTGTAGCGCGCGCCCGATCGTGATGATTTCTTTCCCCTCCCGGCCACGCGTGGAACGCTCATAGGAGGAATTGCGATCCACTCTGGGATTCAGAATGATAAGCAAAGCGAAGAGGCTCTCTCGCTTGATGAATATCACGTCCGTAACATCTTCAATTACAACAATTACCCTATGAATCTCGATTCAAATCGTAAGTTCACCAACGAAAAAAAAAAAAACACGCGCGATTGATTATTTTTTTCTAAATTATGAGGAACACGTACGCGAAATTGAACAATCGCAATTTGCAACAATTGCTTTGAGTCGAAGCAAAAACGCTTGATGCGGCGGCATTAAAGTTACGCGCAGCATACGTGAACGTCAGAAACGGCGGCTAGTTAGCTTACATTAGCCTGATTACGTTTGCTTATTCCGAAACACAGAACGAACACACACGAGTGAGAGGGGCTAGAGCGCTCGCTCTCGTCGAAGTTGCTCACTTCCCGCCACTCAGGAGCACTTCGAGTCCATTCACTCAATTCATTTTCATCTCCGATTCGCCATCCGCCCTTCCTCCTCTGTTCTCTCATTAACGTTCTTTCCGGTGGCCCCGAGACTCGAATCAGAGCGAGACTCTTCCTAAGAAAATTAGCGCTCGTTTCCGCGAGCCGATTGCTCGTCGATGTGGAACGTATCCGAGCGGATGTGTGTGTTGTTGTTTGTACGTTTCCATGCACACGTATCCACAAGTAAACGATAACGAAGTGTCATTGATTTACTTATCGAAATAGAGAGTCGTAAAGTATACCCTTGTCTCATTCATACGAAGTGGAATATACGTTCTAAATTAACAATATGGATTTATACACGAGGCACTTGTGCAGGCCTTTATGTCGCACGATTCAGTGTTCCGAGCGAGAATGGCGATACAATGCACGGCGATTGCGTTGTGAGCAACGCGGTAAATTGAACGTCAATTAAAACTCGTCGGCAGCCCGACCAGAATTACGACAAACAATATCCGAAATGTATTTTTGAACGTAGATAAAAAATCAAGCGCGAAGAAGGACGTTATCTTTGAAAATATAATTACGAGGTGAAAACACATTCATATTCAATACGTCGATACAACACTCCTTTCAATAATGCCTAATGATGTAATATGGCCCCTTCCAAAAAAAACAGACAAAGGTTTCTTTGTGCGTACACGACGTGCGTGTGTTGTTCACTCCCACGTGTTCGACGTATGTACTTCTATTAAGTTACTCTCGTCGTCTGGCGACCGAGGACTACACCAGGGAAGTTGCAGCTCGCGGCGGGGGACGAACGGTCATTTTTTAGGAGGAGGGAGGGGGTGAGTTCGTGCTCATGGGGGTAAGTTGGCTAACGAATCGTTTTTCTTCGAGGGGTCGAGGAGAGACATCGGATGTATAGAAATAAAAAGGGACGCGATCGCGGGTGAGACATTTATTAGATGATCCTATTACATATCGCCATCCCGCGTATTCGTAACGTTTAATACAGCTTCGAGCTGTCATCTGGCGAACAGCGTACAATTTATTTTTTTTTCCCTGTCAGTTTATTACTACATTACGAAACATCTCTTGATGGATTTTTGACTAATTGATACTGTCGCTATTTTGAATTGCCGTTAACGAAATATCGTTTTCCTTGGCGAGAAAAAACTATTTTCACATTACAATTTTTCACAACCTTGACCGAACTGTCGCGAAATCGGCGTCGTGCGTGACGAAACAGCAGCATTTTGATTTTCGACTGACTAATATGTCGTAAAACGCCGTGCAGTGACAACTGGCAGAGCTGTAAATCCCGTCGTAAAATTATGCCGGCCGCGACGTGTGCAAAACTATAAATATTAATGCTTCCCAAAAATAGTTCTTCTCTTTGGCTCCATTCGTCCTTCTTTTTTTTTTTTTTTATTTTTTTATTTCTCTCCTTCTCGCTTCCTCGCAACGGCGTCGTAAATCAAGCCGCTAGAAGGAGGTTGTCAGCGAAAAATACAGCGAATAAAGGCGACTGGGGGTAAGAGTTTGTTTTAGATGCCAAAAACCCTTTCGCTCGGCGAGAAACATTGCTTTCGGCAGCCGCGATTTCCTTCGAACATCGAGGAGTGATATGAACTCCTCGATCTTCTATTACACGGTCTCCCGCGCAGAATTTTCCCCGAGATCGAAAACTGTTTCCCTCGCGTGAGAAAATTCGATTTTGCCGCTATCTATTACATTACGCGGATAGAGAGAAAATATTTGTGTAACAAGATTTAACAATTTCACAGATTATATGAAAACCACAATTTATAAAAAGATAACATATACGTAAATGTCCTGTGAAGATTTTATCATTTATCGCACAACAATGTAAAGATCTTTGAATATATCGAAACCTCGGGGGCGCGATCCGCCTCAAGGCAAAATAAATAGTGGTTTTAATTTCATTATCATATTTCGAAGATTTTTCATATTTTTGAGAACGTAGGATCCTTTCGTGATTTTTAGAAGGGATACCAATAGCCTGCAATATTTTTCCCGATGATCTTCCTCAAGATAACCATCGTCCTTTATCTGGTTGTGCATCGCGTGTAGAAATCTTATCTCAGAGCTCCCTCAGCCGCCTACCACTCTGTCATCTCACGATGTCGGATTCGCTTTGATCCCTTCGAGTTTACGTCGGGACAATCAAGGGACTGACACAGCCACGTGAAGTCTAACTTTTCGAAAATTAGCAGCGTGGAGTTCTGTGTTATACACAAATAGCATATACGAATATTATTAGAGATAAATTATGAAAACATGTTTGTGGGCAATAATATAAAGAAATGTACGATTTTAAATAAATAATAATATACATTATAATTCTTGTAGATTTTTTTTTAATAGTCACATGTCGGCGATCAGAGTAGTAATCTCCCTTTAAGGTAGCCACTAGCAAACTTTGTCATTTCACTAATGACTTTGAGACAAGATCTCGGATCTAGATCTTCCCTTAATCTTCTTTCTTTGCTTTAACTACTAAAGCGCCATAATAAATCTATATTTTCTATTTCTAATCGCACTTCTATAGAAGAAAATAAATCGTGACGAAATTTTAACGGAGTGAAAATCCTGTTGAACATTACTAATTATGTCATAATACATGTACGAACATTAAAATTGAACTTATTTCTTCTTCTTTATTTTTATATCGATTTCGTATTTTGTTTCCGCGATCACTCACATGTGCACGCGCGTACAGATAAGAAAAACGAAGGAAACGAAAAAACATCAGTCGGATATAGCTATAGACCGGGGGCAATATCCGCCTCTTTGGTCTCCGCGTGTAGCATTTGGCCGTGACCACGCAATAAATCGAGCCATTCAGCCTAATGATTAATTAAATATAATGACTGCACCGGCCGTGACTGATGAACCGGCTAAGACAATATCTATCTTGTGTTGGTGAATCTCGCCAACCGAATGCGGACGTAGATGTATGACCGCGCCGATCATGAAATTGCACGTATATCATACACCAGGTGCCATTCGCACGAAAAGCGTTGCGAAAATATTGTTGACAATAACAATTACAAGCATTTTTCTCTTTTCTCTTGAAAAACAAATTTATTTCTTTTAATAAATTTGTTACGAGAAGTTTATATAAGAATTTTGGTTAAATAAAGAAACTATTGAAATATGTATACAGAAAGGAGCAAAAAAATTATAACTGTATCTCTCAGGCGTCTAGTGATGTCATAAACCTGCATTATATACGCGTGCACACACGTAGATTTATCTTCGCTCGATGTCTCTCGTGTTTGTGAGCAACAGAAGGTGGATGGAAAGCATCATTCAGTTCCGTGCCTCCTAAGTACACGAAAGAAACCACCGAGTCCACCTTTATGGTAGTTATTAATATCAAATAGTCAGCCACTGTGCCCATTACAGACACATAATGGGACATCATTTTTTGCCGCGACAATGAGGCGCTCCGTTAAAATGCTCGATGTATTTGCATTATTTATGTGGATAATATTCAACGGCGTACAATGATGTTGAACAACGATGCAAATAAGTCGAAAAAAAAAATCAAAAATGCAGGTAGTGCAATAGTTAATCAGATATCTTCGAAGATTTTTTCAAATACATCGACATTGCTGTCGGACTTTCAAAAAGATGACTTTGTTGCCAGAAAGCAGCATAGTCATCTTTTTCCTTTTACTAAAAACAAGATGCACGTTATGTTATTGAAGCGGCTTTTGCAAAAAGGTTACTACCTGAATCCATTTTCCATTTTCATAGTAGAAAGCTTAGAATAATTTGTCTTCGTCCTTTCTACGAAACGGTCCGGTAAACGTAACAAACAATATTGTGAACTACATCATAGAAGAAAATAAGAATAAAATTTTATATTTTTAAAAACCAGAAAAAAACTAATAAGAATAGAAAAAAAATTTTTTATTCATTGTTTCCATATATAACATGTTAAACTAAAATTATATTTTATTCTTACATTTTACATTTGGTTTGTTTATTAAATTAGACGTTAGCTTAAAAAAATTATATATATGTAAATATAAAATTAATATATAATTAATAATTAATTAATTAATTAATTACTAATTGCATTTTTAAATCCGTAATGCTTGCTTTACTTGATTGTCATTTGTTATTCAGCTTATGCTTTTAATAAATAAAGTTCGTAAAGTTCTCAGATATTTTCTCAATGTAATTGTATGTAGCGAGTAAATTGTGAGTAGTAATGTCACAAATGAAAAAAAGTCAAATTTAATGTTTAAAATAAGATAAAAAACTATTGCGGAAACTGCAGTATACCTACTTACGTACGAAATATCTGTACTTCTAGATCTAATTGTCTTCTAGATCATATTTACCAGAAAAATAAAAAACTCACTAAACTTCTAATCAACACGCGTTACATTTAGTTACATTATAGAAATGTGTGTATCTTGTAGCACTGAACTTAAAAACTCCCAAAACCATTCACAAAATTCCGACATGCGCCTTAATGATCGCAACGCCTACTTGTATATAGTAGATTGACAGACACCTCCCAACTTCGCGGTCTCCAATAACCGGTCGTGTGAATCGCCAATAACATGTTGGTACCCATTTCCAGAACGTTTGTTACTGGGTAGGAGGCTCGGGTTAGAGAAATCAGTGGGGATAGAGGTGGAGCCAACCACCAGTAGGGCGGAGAAGCACCAGGTTGAATATCGTGTGGTTAGGTAAGACGAGGAAGGCACGAAGATGTGCGCATGCTGAAGGGAAAGAGAAAGAGACCGTAGTCCGAAATAGGAGTTCTTGCCTCACAACGCCAGGACTCTCAGTCCCGCTGTGAACTCAGCAAGGAGCAGTACGTTCTACCATACCAATACGTAAGTCACGGTACGCGGGACTCTTAGCAGTGTTTGACAGTGTTCTCTAGCCTAATATATAAAATCTCGACGCGTAAATTAGTGTTGTAGTAATAATGTAAAAAGCATGATAATATAATTTTTAAAAAATTCGACGCGAATTCAAATCAATTGTATTTATTATATACGGTGGGAGAAAAACATAACATACTTACATGTTTTCTTTTTGGAACAAAAATCAAAATCAATTTGCTCTGTCAAGATTAGTCCGTAGTGTAGCGCAAGTGAAAAATAAAAAATTAATCTAATAAGTGAGTGATTCTTAATATAGTTACATAAAATGTGAAATTATATGTTAAACGAACGGCAATGGGACGCGGCATGCGTCATCATCGAAAGGGAAATATTTTCGAAAGCAAAAGGACGAAAAATTTATAAGAAACAAGTGTGTGCACATAATTAAAACTTAGTAATGTATATACAAAATAAAGTGCGCGATATTTCGTGTAAGAACTACTGTTGTATATACGTTTTTTTTTTGTTCTAATTCGAAGAACGTCGTTAAACGATAAATAAAAGAATGAGCTTCTATGACAATATGTCTCATCAACATCCTCTCAGCATGAAGTTGTCACCAGGTGATGGCACACTTGATACAAACGCGAATATTCAGCTCTCTCCAGGAGAAACGGCTTCTGTTCAACCTCATTTTCATCCTCAAGGATACCCGCCGCATCCCCATGCGACACCCCACATGGCTCCTCACATGGGGCCGCCACACTTGAGTCATACGAGTTACACGCGCGAGCTTTACGCTTTTCGGCGTGATGAGTACAATGCACCAGCGAGTTCCTCTGCCGAGAACGGATTGTTTTTGCCGTTGCATCCTGACGGAGCAGCGTTACCACAATATCATCCAAACAATCAGCATCCACTAGCTCCTAGTCCCTATGGACATTATCCTCAAGATTCCAGGATACCTCATTACTATAATGGTCCTAATATTGCTGCGCCGCTTTTGCATCATCCGCAACATCCAATGAATCCGTGTAATCATCGTGATAACATAGATCGCCACCATGCGCCACCTTTTGTAAGAACTTTTGTGAGAACCGGTGGTGGCCCACTCGACGGTAATAGTCCATACGTCCAAACTTCTAGTACACAACAGCGTGGAAAGACACAAACCTGCTTATGGATGGAAGACCTAGGAGAAACGAAACGTCCTTGCGGGAAAACTTTTGATACTCTGACCGAAATTGTGGGTCATATCCAAGTGGACCACGTGGGTGGACCAGAGTGTACAACGCACACATGTTATTGGTTCAATTGTGAACGAAAAGGCAAAGCTTTCAAGGCCAAGTATAAACTAGTGAATCATATAAGAGTGCATACCGGAGAGAAGCCTTTCTCATGCCCGTTTCCGCACTGCGTGAAGGTGTTTGCTAGATCGGAAAATCTGAAAATCCACAAGCGAACGCATACTGGTACGTATCAACTATTATTTCTGTGTCAAGCATTGTTCTGACATTGTGATTGTCTAAACTATTTTTTTCTGTAAAACATTGACTTTATCGACGACTTTCGCTTCTATTATAACGCGCATACATGGCGGATGTGCATAAATAGTAGACATGTTACATACTTTCGAGTTAACATCAAACACATTTGATATATGTCGTAAAAAAACACTAGTGATATAAAATTTTCACAATTGAAAAAAATTCAACGAACAAAGTCTACTTGCAATATATATTCGTGTAAATTTCATTCGCGCTAAAACTCAGAAATGTTAAAACGTCTTCACACAACGTTCTCTCGAGAGAAGACTTCAGAAATTTTTCGGATCCTATCAACGTGACGTTTACAATCCAGATGCTTGGGTCACTCTCAGATTTGAATCAAATCGGATACTTTTTTCCACGAACCGATTCATCTCAACGTCTGGCGGGCCGTATTAACCTTGTTTTCGAGTTATACCACACAAACCGCCAAATCACATAAATTACATCCACATAAACTAGCTCCTTCGTAGTATGAGTCATTCCCAAATCTCGTTGGAACTCGGCCGAGCGTGAGAATGATTAATTCAGGAGCAGCCGCTTGCTCCGCCGCGAAGGTTGCGCGGACAAAGGGAAAGATCGGCGATTTTTTTATGAATGTCAATAATTCAGTTTTCGATAAATAGCAGGATTATGAAGACTTTTTAGAATAGTATCAATAATCGTGAAAAAAACTCACTCACTGTCTCACGACTTTCTATATACTTTCGTTTATTTTGGGAAGAATCTTTTTTTTTGATCCGGTTGTCTCATCCACGAGACGCCACCGGCGCCTCAAGTCGTTTCAATGTAATCAACTTGCAGTTTACGATGACAAGAATTTTTCGAAGAGCAATTAAGAAATTACCGCGCCGTATATCGTGTCGTTTTATGTCCGCGGCCCTGGATATTGTTGATTTACATATTTATTCGTCGAACGCGCGCTCTATTGGCCGATGCGACGGCTAGACATTAGACGTCAGTCGTCTCGTTGCTGAATCCCGCACAGTGAAATATTTATATCGAAAATCGCTGGCAAACGTTAATTTTTTTACTTTAGAAAAATTTTTGTTGTTAAATTTAATACTTTGAGTGTGTAATGTTAAAAAGTTAAATTTTGTTATATTGTATAGTAATTTAAAAAATTGGGAGATTTCAACTTTTGACCTGTCATTGCTTCTTTAACTCTCTATAACGTTATATAGAGAAGAATTAAATAATAGTAAGTGATTCATAGAATTAAAAGAGAGTGCGAATAATTATGCGTTCTAATTTTTACGGTCGCTACATATATGTGACGCATTACGCATTGGATTGCGCGAATATTTATATTCATTAATGTAACTGTGAACACAAACATGCTGAACTACATGCGGTCGAAAGAAATCAATTAGTCTCTTCGCGCAATCCAACACAGCACGCGTGGTTTAACCCGCCGGATATGTATATTATTTCGCGCGCGCGCTCCCACTCGTGCGCACTTAATGACTTTTAATAATGAAATCGCACGAGAAATTATACGCGCACTCGAGGGCACACACCCGCAGGTGCCCTCCTATTTTCGTCATTCGCACGCGGGATGCGGATTCGCGCGCTCATCGTCGTATCAACTACCATCCCCCGTGTGCCGAGGGCAGTATATCACGTGTGATTAAATTTCGTTTTCATTTATAACAAACGCCACCCTTCCGACGCCATTGTGGAGTGTGAGCGCACATTTTCTATCTTTCTCTCTTCCCTGTGCCTATCGCGTGTTGAGACATATACACATTGTTGTAACAACCATTGTGCGTGTGCGCGTCTCCCCTACGGAGACGCACTTAAGACCGCTTTAAAATCACTTGGATATTTATACGCGCCTCGCTCTAAATATGATCAATATCGCGATTTATTTGCTCGATAAGAATAAAAAAAAAAAAAAAAAAAAAAAAAACTTATTTATTATGCGTTCGATAATCTCTTTCAAAACGCACACATAAAATATTTTTTACAAGCAAGCGCTAATTTTTCGAGATGTTTGTTTTATATAAATATACATGACGTTTACGCCTACAAGAATATGTAAATTTCGTTTTGATATAATCGAAGGGAAATCAACGTAGATTTATTAAAATTCATTTTTGTTCGCGTACGTGGTAACGACAACTCTTGTGCGACCCTCGTCGAAATAAATTGGCGTTTTCGAGAAACGGTTCTCAAGCCACGCACGGTTTCACGCATTGTTTTCGCACGTTGCTGGTGAAGGCGCGCGCGCATACACACATCACGCCTCTATATTACGCGCCCCCTTTTTTTTCTTCTCTTCTTTTTTTTTTCATTTCTTTTGCCGTGTCGGAATACGCAAATGTGATTTGGCAGCATCGCACCGTATGCTTCACAAGTACGCGCGCGTATGTGCGTGCGTGCGTGTACCGTAAATATTTTCCTCTATATATATTCTACGCATTCCCGTCATTGTTCTTGTTAGACGAGAGACAAATTCGAATAGACAGGTATACACGCAAGTTCATTCTCGTTGTTCTTTGAGAGATCATTTTAATCGCGGAGTGTATAAAACTACAAAGTGAATTATACGAATAATTAATAGTCGTTACCCATACGAAAAATAAATCTCTCATTTTAAACGCAAAGTGTTAATTTCCTCGAACAAAAAACAATTATTTTTTTATAATTACGTTGTAATCTTACAACGCGCGCTATTGATTAATATTTAGATTATTACAATGTTGTAATATCGTTCTTTAGCATAAGCGTTATCCAGCGCGTATACAGCCAAGTGCGGGACTTGGTGACGTTGCACTTAACGATGATCGATGGAACGCGCAGCATCCATTAGCATAGAAATGATTTTGAGTCGCGACGTCGAAAAGAGCCTGGTGTGTGTGTGTAGTAAGCCGTGGCTACATCACAGTACAACAAATTGTGTGAGACGGACTAAAATATTGCGGTCCTTCCCGCGAGTAATAATGCAACGCGCGAGGAGGGCAAGTTGCGCGCGAGCAACCGGTAAACTGCTCGTGCGATCTGTTCATCGCGTATAAATCGCGGAAAATGAAATATTCTCGTTTTCCCCCGCGACGGATCCGTGTCCTATTAATCCGCAGATGCGAGACAGCGTCAGTCATTAGGGTAAAAAAAAATACATGAAGAGTCTGCTCGCAAAACCGATCTCGTCCGATGTGCATGGAGCGAGCAAACGACGATTGGTCAGATGGACAATGGGTCTTCACGGGTTGTGCGCTATTGGTCAGGATTTTCGGAGGGTTCGACGCGGAGAATAGAGGGATGATACGGGATGAGTCGTCGCGAAGGGTGTCACGGAATAAGCGTTAAGTAGGGGGCGAAATACATCGTGGGGATCGAGAGGGGGCTGTGCGCGCGACGTATAGAGGCAAGTAAATGGCTACTTACTGAAGCTGTAACGCAACTCGCGCGTATGAACAAAAAAAAAAAAAAAAAAAAAATAATCCTTTAATTATCGCCAGCGATGACAAACAGAGCGTAGACAACTCTGTTTCGATCATTCTTGTTAGTTTTTCTGAATAGATTTTCTTGTCAAACAGACGTCGCAAATGCGAGACTTTAAACAAAACACAAACTCCGTTGAATAAATTGCACCAAGATAGATGTACTTGTTCTCATAGAAAAATTGTGACAAGCATAAATTGCTTGGAGAACTTGCCAAGAAAATTTAATTCGATACTATCCACTTAATTTTGCTTCTTTATAATAATTAGATAATAAACGTGATTGGACTTAACTACGTTGTTTACGTTTATCAACACGCACAAATTGTCTTTATTTACTTGTACGAGCGACGCGCACGTCACGATACCGCAGCCGCTACTATTTTACCGGAAGTCACGCCGTCGCCTGAAACGGCTCCGGCGGAGTTACCGTTTTCTACGACCGATCCGGCGGAGAGCGTCCGATCGAGCCGTGTCGTGAGTTGCACGTCGGCGTAAAGGCAATTACTCTCAGCGGAGGCCAGCGCGCGTATATCCCATATTTTTGCGTCGTCGGAGTATACAACGCGGGTGAGAGAAAGCGTAAAACGTCGGGGCGAGAGAAAAAGAGAGACGACGTTGGAAAGGGTTGAGAGAGTTGGTGATTCGCTTCACGGGACGTCGGGAGATACGGCGAAGAAGCGAAAAGAAGAGAGGAAAAGACGGGCAACGATAAAGCAAGAGAGAGAGAGAGAGAGAGAGGAGAGAGAGAAGTGCCCGAGAGTTAGAAGAGAGAGACCATGAGAAATTATGAAACGAGAAGTACGAGGCCACACGAGGAGCCGTTGCCCGGAGCGCGATACGATATTTGCTCAAGCAGCGAGAGAGCCACCGCGGCCGGGGAGATCGACGGCGATCGGTAGCGCCGGGAATATATACCGGGTAAAATGCTTGCGGTTTCTAACGATGCTCGGAAGCGTTCGGTACAGAACGAATTGGGTCGGATTCGCATCAAAGCATGGAACAGCGGGAACTTGTTGTGACAAACGCACGGTCATTGCCAGTGTAAGAAACTTCTGTCGGTCTACAGAAAATTTGAGATTCGAGTAAAATAACGATTGCGTAGAACACACGCAAACATAAATTTATACAAAACGTTTTACTGCGAATTTTATGCGCGCATCAACAATATATTAATACGCGAGAAAATAAAATCAATGTCGACACCTAAATTCGAACGTGGCGCGAGTCCGTTCCAGTCGAAGAAAAGATGCGAAGTTGATAAACTTTTTTAGGCAATGATTTTGCAAAGGGAGGAGGGAAGGACGTAATCGAAATTTGTGTTTAGCGTAACAAAGCCAACACGAATACGCTTCTAGGAACGATGACAGCAACATCGCACCGAAGTCGGACAGAGTAGCGATGCGGGCGCGAGATTATCGTATCGACGACTTATCGGAATCTTTCTGTCCGGAAGATCGATGGTGCGAGTGCCGCGGCGCGCACACCTCGATCGAGAAATTCGATTTGGAGATAACGCTCATCGTGAAATCTGGACCGTTATCACACGCGAAAACGGTCGCGGTTGACAGATGTGTACAATTCTGCGATTTCGAGAACGTCCGGCGCGAAGATCGATAGACGTTCATCTCCGACGCCATTGTCAATGAGACGCGGCCTCGAGTAAAACGTCGTCACACATTGTCAATTTGACAGCGATTAGGTTTAATTGAAGAATAGCATGACAAATCGCCGCTGATATAAATTTTCGAATTTTCTTGTTGTTTAATTAATTTTTAAAAATTTCCTCTTCGACTTATGTATCATATTTTGAGGAACACGCACGGGGATGCGACGATGTTCGACCGTGACGGTTACTTGATTCTTCGGGACGCGGCGCAAAATGAATTGACAAGCAAATAGTCCGTGGAAAAGTCCACGGACAGCCACGCGGGTCGATAAGGGCGAGACAGTCCTTCTCGCGCTTGCACGTCGAAAAGCAGACGCCAATAAAAAACCACCCTACGTTCCTGTTTATACCGCACGCTTTGTTACTTGACCGCCCACACCTCCATCGATCGCACCCGACATGGCGCATTCGCTCATCTTTGACAGTGTGAAATATAAGGCGAGAGAAACGCTCAAAGCGGGAACCTCGCGTTCCCGTTATTTTATTGAAGAACGAATCGCTATTGGATAGTAATTGTGCGAATCACGCTATGTATCGACGTTATTCGTCACGTACGCGCGACATGGAAAATTGATTGGCGAGAAATAAAATTCCTGCTTATTTCTCAGAAAAAAAGATCGAGCTTAAACAGCAATTTACCTGACCGGACATTTAAGTATGGACATTAACTGAAATTTAATCTAATTCTTACATCTCTAAGTTAAATAAAAAAAGATTAACACTTGTTCGCAACAGAAAAAACGTTTGCTAAAATCTTTTCTCATTCGCCCGTGCGTTTCGAGATTTCTACTCGAATATACTCGGCAACTTTATTCACGTTTCAAACATATTAGTACTTTGCGTCATCATTCTTTACGGTTGTCTCATAAAACATTGTTTTCAAATAGCCCGAGAAAGAGAGACGTCCGTAACGGATTCGCAAGGTGTCAAGCAGAGAGCTCGAGCCTGCTGCCAGAGTGTTTACGAAATAATCAGCTCGGTCATACGTGAGGACGAATGTGAGATGTTATTTGTAAACATCGCACGAAGTCGATACTAAGCAGAAAATCATATAGCTCAATTTTCTTCTCTCACAAATACGTGTCGTTTTTGAAACAAACGATTGTTTCACAAATCCGATCGATTACATTGCGAAAATAATTTTATTGAATTAACAGACCTGATTTATGATTCTCTTCCACCTCTCCAAATTACAAAGGGCCCGAAACACTTATCTCACTCGAAACTGATTTAGACAAAAAGATTTGTTGCAAAAGTGGTGGGCGTCCGGTCGTCAGGAGCCCCCGTAGCTTTTAGTCGTAGCCCCCGGCATTCTCACCTGCCTATGCGAAGTAACTCTAACGATCCCGACTATATAGTTTAGCGAGAGTGTTGAAAATATCCTTAACCCGTCAATTTAGACCTCGCAACGGTCTATAAAAAAATTGAATAACTTATTTTTCTACGCGACGAGACAGAACGTGTGTGTGATAAGTGGTAAATTGAACAAAACGCGCAACGGTGCGGAATATCGTACAACAAGTATCGATACAAGTGTAATTGGTGACACGATTAATAGAACGCCGTCGACAGGCGTGGCAAACGAAAATGGTATAAAACAGCGCGCGAGATCGACACGAACGACTAAATACCCCGCAATTTAACGTGAAACCCGCAAATGTCTATCGGAGAGTGGAAATTAAATTGTCAGAGTACACTCGAGTTATGCTATCTATCCGATCAGTACCGACGGCACTTGTATAGTAGAAATCAAACGGCATGCGAAAGCTGGGTACAGCTTCTTCGAAGACACACATATATGCACGACCGGAGATAATTATCTCTTCAACCGTGATATCTGGCAAAAGACGTCGCTAATGACTAGTGGTCTCTTGATCGTTCAGCTGAAAAAATAACGAGACGAGCTTCCTAGCTCTTTTTTCAAACACCACGAATGCTCGCTGATGCAAAAAAAAAAAGAAACTGTCATTGACGTTCCTCGACATATGTAACTTAATTAGATAATTCAATGTTTGTCTTTTTGTTTTTTTTTAGTTTGATGCCTAAACTTTTTGCTTTTACACGCATTTTTATAAAAAAAAATGTAAAATCTCTTATTTCGAAGAAATTATTTATAGCAATTATTTGAAGAAAAAAAAAACAATTGCAAGCCTTCGATAAATTTGCCTCGCACGAACAATGTATCATCCAGTAAATTGCGATCGTGTATTCTGTGTGTTTTTTCGTAACGACGGTGCTTCCTTCAGGAGCGTGCAGTTCCAACGCTGTGGATGACGTAAATGCGTAGGTGCAAGTGGGATGAGATGCGGGGGAAGGGCCGCGTGCGCAGTGCATGAGGCGCCAAAAGAAATCAAACATTTCTGGTTATCTTCCAGCGGGGATGAGCTGTTCGACAAGAAAATAACTTCGCTCCGCGCTCTTCCGTTCAGAATAAACGGGTTTTTTTTTCTTTATCTCTTTTTTGCTCTTATTGCCTCGTCCTTTCTGGATATAGGCTGGAGAAGGTGGTGGCTCGCGGACCAAGCGAACGCGCGCTGTTGTAAAATAGTACGGAGGCATTAAGCGCCGCTAAGCGACTGTATATTATTCTGTTTGTAGCCAGACGTTCGCGGGCTAATGTTGCCATTCTTGAAAAAGTCCGCTGCACGAGCGTTTATTAGCGGCACGCCAGGCGTTTCTGCTCGCACGTGATATTTTTTCGCCGGCGTTTAATCGGAATCGAATTTATCGTTTAACCCGAAGCTCTGAATAGCGCGCGTCGAAAGACGGAGAGTGCGCGAGTATGTAATATGTTTGTTCATCGGACGATTAAATACTTTCCCAGCATGTATTTAAAACGACACACATTCTGAATTTTTTTAACATGCTTTTGGATAGCCTCCGTCTTCTGTTTCGAGAGAATTATTGCAAGATCGTGATTAAAAGAAATTTTCTAAAAAAAACATTTATAAAACAGAAAGAATGAATTTAATTAAATATCAGCTAAATTAATTTTTCATCTGAAAAGCATGAAGGAGATGTGTCTCGCATATATTTAATTATCTTAGAAATTTCCCAGATTCAACTCCCGACTTTATGTCTCAAAAGTAACGACGGGGAAGACGTGAACTGCTGCGCGATCATTACATCCTGCTGCTTGCAATTCTACGATCCTTTTTAACGGCGCGGCGAAAAACACTTTATACGGGAGCGGGCATCTTATGCGCGCGCTTCTTCTTGTCGCGCATCAATGCAAGCGGGTAACCAAAGACGGGGTAAATCATTCCACCGAGTTTTGCCGCTAGTTTGGTGTGTGCCGTCTCGTCATTGGTACGGTAGCCCCCGTCGAATAATACCGGGTGCTTCCTCCCGGGTCCCGCGCGCGGCATATACGTTAAAGACACCGTCGTACAATGACGATCATCGAGAAAATATCGAGTGTCCGTAACATTATACTTTCGTGCGTGGTTTAAATGCCCGGCAATGTTGGTGTCAAAGGCGTGTGCGTGAGCGCGCGTGTGCGTGTCAACGTACAGCGTGTGCGTTGTAAAACCGCCTTGTATCTCGAGTGAGATCTCGAATATGTGTTTTCCTTGTTCGCGTCATGAGACTCCCGGATCATCATCGTAAGTTTGTGAAACGCGGCGCGGTGAAGGTCGGCAACACGACGATCGGCATCGATTCATCATCATTCCCGCGATCCCTTTTTTTTTGCGTCAATATTAGAAACTCGCAGCGTTTCAGATTTACAGCACGAATGTGTTATTATCACATTAGAGAAATAATCTCACTCAAAATCGTTTTGAGCTTTGATCATACACATTATCGCAGCTGCGCGCGTTCACGAGAGAACGGAGTTTCATTATGCGTGTACGAATTACCCATATTTTTACCCGTCGCTAATTAACCAGTTCGCGAGTGTACTCACGCTTTCTCCATTTTCAGTAGCTCGATATTCCCTATTTTCTTATTGCGCTCGATCGCGCTCGACTATTCGTGACTCTTTCCTGCTTTCTAATTGCAACAATCTCATCTTTCTCCCTCATCGTTCTCTCTCTCTTGGAAATTTCGAGAGAAAAGTGCGTTTTATTTCAAATGATAACACGCGAAACAATGTGTGTCCGAAATGGAAACATACTTGCTACAATTCGGTGACATCGTGATCTCTTGCGAATGACACGTTGACTGAGCGAGATCAAGTCGAATCTTCAGCTCATTATCATAGCCTGTCACCCTCGTAACGGGTCTACGACGTTTTTCCCACAGTTCTCTCTCCCGTCAGAAACGCGTCGGAGAAACATTGGATGAAGAAGAAGAAGAAGAAGAAGAAGAAGAAGAAGATCAGAGTCGGTTGTCTCCGTGGTCTGGTAGAAAAGGTCGAAAAAGGGAAGGAAAGGAGGGGAGATAAATAAAAAAAAGGGGAGAAACGCGGAGGGAAGGAAAAAAAGGAGGAACGAGCAGAGGAGCGGAGAAAACAAAACGGAATTGCGGCCTAGCTTGCGGTGGATGATTTAGGGGGCGAGGGTCGCGGGTCGAGACCGGGCTCTGGAATGCTGGACCCTCTTCTCCTCTACGAGTATCTTCTTTTCTTTCGCAGTCACCCCGTTTCTTCAGTGTACTGCCTTTCTCTTTCTTTCTCTCTCTCTCGTGCGCGCGCGCACGTTCCCTTCCCACTTTGTGCGTGTCTCTCTACCTTTTCGTTCAAGGTGGAATCGTCGTTGTCGTCGTCACGAGGTGGGAGAAGTAGCAGAAGGAAAAGATGATAAGAGACAAGGATAACAGATAGAACATTTACATAGGTCGTTAGTGCGGGCAGATGTAGGGACGTTGTTCGCGTATATATACCCACGGTGACCGCGTGTCCACCTTGTGCCTCCGGTTTCTGACCGTGAGACTCCGATTTCGCACGGCAAAATTGACTTCCTATTGTTGCTCGAATTTGTCGCATCGTTTTCCGTTAGCGTTTTGTTATCGGCTGTTACACGAGAATAAACGACCTCGCTACGCGAGACCCGATTTCTACGACAGTTCGATTCTTTCTTTTAAAATAAAAAAAAAAGAACACGTACAAATCTATTCTCGAACAGTTTTCGCGCGCATTACGTAAATGATCGATCTCGAACTCGATTCATTCGCAATTTTTCTCTCTTCGAGAAATGGACAAGAGCCAAGATTCCGTCAGCGCAAACTTGCTAATGTGTTGGCAACGCGTGTGTACGATTTATCGGCGGATATCCTGTTTCTCTCTCTCTCTCTCTCTCTCTCCACACGTTTGTCACTCGCTCTAAAATTTTTAGTGACACGTACGAGACGTTTCTTCAATTATTTATTTTGTCATTGATAAAAAAGATAAAACGTCTATCTCACAACACAAAACGGCAAACATGAGAAAAAATGTCATATCTGCCGATACACACGCGTACGTTCTTAGGTTCTTCTTCTTTAATCTACTGACAAGATCGGGCAAACCTTCTGTCCCACGAAGTCACGTCGGGGATTGACCTGAAGGGTCATGTCAAAAATCGGGTACATGTCTCAGACCGTTTTGACGTCGGGGCGCACCACCCATTTCTTATTTAATTTCGTAACTTGACGCGCTCGATGAAATTATCGGAAGATGTCCGTCACGACATACGGGTTGTAATTTTCTCGTAAGAAAGCGGTTGAATCCCTCGCGTCTAAAATTGTCGCGAGTATTTTTGACAACAAAATATTACAATCGAGATTGTTATTTTTCAATTGCGCAAAATAAATCAGTTAACTTAACAATTATACTTTGCAACACGCGTAAAGTCTTGCGTGATACACACGAAAATGTTCTTTGAAAAGTAAAATATTTTCGATAAATCTTGTTGATATTTCACG
The DNA here is from genome assembly GCA_014839585.1 of Pseudomyrmex concolor. Lineage (NCBI taxonomy): Eukaryota > Metazoa > Arthropoda > Insecta > Hymenoptera > Formicidae > Pseudomyrmex > Pseudomyrmex concolor. The sequence goes on from QVOB01012615.1 coordinate 21,474, forward strand.
CAGATATGCGGAATTGCACAGCGCGTGTGCAAAACGATCGAGAGAAAGATGAAAGACTTGTACCTCTCGCGATCAAAAGAATATGACGATAATTTCAAACGTCGGTGCATTACGGGACGTATATTACCGTACGTCACAATTTTTCTACGACAGACGATAATAATACATTGCACGAACGTTACATGAAAAATTAAAATAAAAACAAAAAAACTTTCTTTATTGTCTCGCGTCGCAAATGCGTATCTCTGCTTGAAGATCTAAATGCGGTCCCATTAATCATTGCGGTTACAAAAACGTGTTACCGAAGTTTTTACACGGATGTAGCAAAGTTATCTCGTAAGGCGCGAGAGTGTGAAAAGTCTCGATAAATAAAATTCCACCGTGAAACGACGTGCACGCACGCCAACGGCGTATCAGCCGATAAAAAGAGCGTGCGCACAGCGGCGTGTGTATGCACGCGTGTGTATAAATAAGAATTATTTGTATAAAATACAAATTCGCGTTGTATCCCCCGAACGACCGAAGAGAAATGAATACTATGAAGGAAAGATAGATATCTGCGGAAAATGTGCAAAACATACGTATAACAGAAGAGATATACGACAGTCGTGAAATATTTGTATACGTGCATAAATATGCATGAGGATGCAATTAGTTAGAACGAAGCTGAGAGGCAAAAAAAAAAAAAAACCGAACATTAAAATCAACTTTATGTCAAATTTCCATAAACCGAGTACATTTGTCTCGCAAAAACAAAACGTCACAAAAATTTCAAGTATCTGAAAATACAGAATTTCGATCTCTGTTGTTACGCGACGGTCGTTGTAGCGAACCGTTCACCAAAAGAAGACGTACGTGAGCGTGGTGAGCAACAGGGGGATGCAAAAGAACGAAAAGTACCGGAGAAAAAAGAGAAACAAGGCGAAAAAAAGAGAGAAAAAGAGAAGCGAAGAGAGAAAATAGATGAAGAGAGAAGAAGGTAGATTTCGCAGTGTTATATTTACGAAGAGTCTCTGCCTCTAATGGTTTCGATGCGCGCGGACGCGCGCGTACCTGTCCCGCGAAATACGTGTGCACACGCGTGCGTGGGGCGATTCCTCATGTGCGCCCGTGTTCGCAGCGTCGGCTATGCGCACACGCGCGCACACCGATCCCGCGAAACCGGGACAGGGGTTGTGGTGTGCGCCGAGGACGACGCACACACGAACTGCACGGGCGTGAATTATGCCTCGCGCGAGATGTCAAATTGCTCGCCATATCGTAAAATATACAACTCCGCGCGCTGTGGGAAACATTATGTTCTCGGTCCTTCCTCTCCGTCTCGCTTTGCCACGACTGGCCGTTTCCACCTTCAGCCACCCAATGTCTCCCTTCTGCCGCGCTGTTATATCTCTCCTCTCTCGCTCCCGTTCCCGTTTCCCACCCCCCGTCGGCGATTTGCGAATAAATTCGCGCGGCGCACCGCAATCGCATTAACGTCGAAACGGTTTCAGCTGCTCCGTTTCCGGAAATCTAATTTTTCCGTCGCTCGCCGTCTACGTAACGTTGCGTATCTATTTACGACGTAGCTTCGGCCGCGATCTGATTTAGCGATCTTTCCGCCACGCCTCGCGTCTAATCGCTAGACGAGAGAGCTCGAAGAGCCGTTCATTAATAAGCCTAAAACTGGCCCACACACGAGTGCGCGGGACGTGCCCCGTCGAGCCCCGAGAGAAGATCTCTCGGGACGCCTCGTCGCGAGAGGGGGAGCCCGGAGATGAAAGATCCATCGATGATACATAGTATATCGACGCGAGAAACCGTCGAATCACCGTCCGTCAATAAATACCGATCGATCCCGCGCCAGCGTCTATTAATGACTAAACGTCGGCTAACCAAATTAACCGTGACTAAAGTGCGTTTAACTCGGTATTCCTCGTACTCGCGTAACATGTTTCGCGATCGTAAACCGCATCGGTTATTACGCGATAAATCGTGATTAGAGTTTTGAGAAACGAAATTGTAACAGGCGTTCGTCCTAAAAAAAAAAAAAAAATATGACAATAGAAAAATTTCTTTTCATTCTTCGTAATTATTCTGCGTCAGCTCGATAACGAGAACGAATAGTTTTCGATAAACTACGGAAGAGAACTGTGAAAGGGAGTTTATTTTTCTCACATCACTTAATGAAATTTCTTCGAGATTGCTTGCCGGTTACAGCGGCAAGGTTAATGTATCTTCTTACCTGCTCTTCTCCGTTTCCCTCCCCTGCCGTTTCCCTCGTCGTCGTTCTTATATTCTCTCAAGTATCCGTCGCGCGAGGTTTCCCCACTTAATCCTGTCCGTACGTAAATCATGAACTTCTTTCTCGACGCCTGGCGAGGGTACTCGACAGGATTCTTCACGAAAAAGGAGGGAGCGATGTCGGTACGCGAGAGGAGCAAATCGAAACTTTTCAGAAAAGTTGTTTGTGTGTAAGAAGAGTTCTCGCGTTTCGCGTTCTATAAATATACGCAGACGGATAAGAAAAGTGAAAGTTCACAACAGGCCGACGTAACCAAATGCTTTTCATCGATTTAATTTCCCGCGTAACAATTAATTCCTACGTGGGTCACAAAGGGTATCCGAAGGAAAAAAACACGCGGCATATTAAAACGTGTAGTAAGAAAAGAAAAGCAAGAGCAAAGGACGACCCGAGGATACATAGATGAATATACCTGTGGTATCTCTTGAACAGAAAAAAGAGGAGGAGTGTAGAAGATGCAGAGGGGGCGGGACACCTAAGTAGCTGTGTATACATACACTACTCGAGAAACACAATTCATCCGGATCTCGAAAAAATGCTAATCTGCCGGCATTTCCTTTCGACCGATTTCAGCCCACCTTCTTCTCTCTTCGTTTCGTCTTTCCTTACTGATACTCTCTCCCGCCTCTTCACGCTTTTCGTGAAAATACTACAAACGTCGATGATCTCTCGATGGTCTCTGAGAGAACCGCCGTTCTCTCGGTTCATCGATGTGCGGATGCGATGTTGTAAAAGCTTCCACAGACCGGACAATGGGACTAACAAGCCCTCTGTCGTGTTCAAACATCTATCCCTTCCTGCTTCTCTCTCTGTCCCTTCCTTTTTGCCTTCTGCGGTGCCGTTTAGCACTACGGCACAAAGCTGTAACAATGCGTCGCAAAAGTTTGTCCGTGCGTGTAAGCCTCTGGCCAGGACTCACAATTCCACTTTTCTAAGAATCTCGACGCGCACGGACGACGCGTATGTTTCCTCTGAAAAGTGCTACTGCGCAAAAGTTGACGAGACTTTTAGTAGTTTTCGAATTCAAGGGGGATGAGAGGCGCGCGCGTACTTTTCGCCTCAACGAAAATCTTTGATTTCCTTCGAGGGTCCTCGAAACGGCGACGTTTGCAGCTCGCGTGTTTAGAGGGATATTCAAGTGTGCGCGGATTTACAATCTTTTATACGTTGTCAGTAGCGCGCTTGTATATACAAAATTTCAAGCATTTTTGTCGCTCGTTTTATTTGGCGATTAAATAGTTTTCAGAGATGCGTGAAACACTGGAACGCGGTTCCCATACATAGCCGAGATATACAATTACGGATTAGATGAGTGCAAAGATATTCCACACCCGTGACAACTATATACACATGAGTCAGTCTAAAAAAATGCCACCTTTCGTGAATATAATAAATACCGTGCGCTTTGCATACGGAGATGCCTCTGCATTCAGGGCCGTACGGAGCTACCAAAAATTTCACGTTTCATCAATCTCATATTTGACAATGCACGACCCTATTGCTTTTTCGAAAAATACTTAAAAAACTCAAATACGTATAATTTATAATATAAATTTATACTAATTGGCTAATTAATTCGGAATTTCTATATATATATACATGTAAATAATAAAATAATTAGCTATACAAAATGGCCGCATTAAACCGCCATAACAACATCTCTCGTTTATTTTATCACTAAAGTTTAGTTCATGAAAATGTAAAAACTGCTGTGTAAATACTACTGTGTAAAAACTGTACTACCGATATACTCGGGTCTCTGGAAATAATAAGTCGACGGACCGTCCCGACCCTGGTAACTTTAGACGAACAACGGCATGCCGTGGCGCCCTATCTTTTATGCCGGCAGTTTCTGAAAATCTCCGAGTTTGATCTCCGAAACCGCGTAGGTGAGATAGAGACGGCCAGATCGGCCGTGATGGCCGTGCGACGAGCGTGTGACGAAGAGAAGCTCTCGGGAGAGAGATTGGTTGTCAGCGACAGCAGCAACCGCAGCGCGGCGGCAGCAACACGTGTGCGCGCGCTGGACCTGGCGGCGTTTACATAAACACGTATAAACGTCGTGTAAACCGACGCGACACCGTCCCCCGCATTCTGCGAGTGTGGTTCTGCGTGTGTGTGTGTGCGCCGAGCGTTTCCATGCGTGTCCGTGATGAGAAGGTCGGCCACGGTAGCATCCCGGACTCAGATAACGGCGAGGATATACGACTCTAAACTGCATCTACGTGCGGGGACGTCGGGCTACCGAATTTTCGAGAACTTGCGACACGATAAGGTGGCGCACGCTTGTGAAGAGCAAGAAAACCGGATTAACGATTACGCACGTCCGGTTGATGAGGATTTCTCGGTAGAAAAAGTCGCATAACAAATGATAAGACATGTGGGTTGGATATTTTTTCTCATCACAAATATTTTCTTTCTGTAACGTGACAACAGGATATAAAATATTATTGAGACTTATTCGTAATGTAACTCTATCGAGAAATAGAGCGGAGGGATTAGGACAGGAAATGACACATTGCAGCAGATTCGATGCTCGATATGTAATTAAATTTGAAGCGGTAGAATAACTTCGTAAGGAAGATAAAATGACAAAATGAGATTCATCAAAACGTTATTTGAGTCAATCATTATCTTATCCTAACGCAATCTAGAGATAGTGGAGGAGGCAGGCCTAATGTGCTTTTCAATAGATATCGGAAGGTATATCACGGTGATCTCAGGTATATAATGCGGAACATCTTCTAGACTCGTCAGCGTTCGAGCAAACGAGAGGGAGAAAAATAAAAGAGAAAAATAAAAAGAGAGAGAGAGAGAGGGGGAAAGGAAAACAGGCAAACACTCGAATTACTTGAGCAAAGAAACATCTGCCGATGGCGCTCTCCCTTTCGAAGCCATCATGGCGGAATGATCAGCATCAACCGGTAGTTACGCTTACCCGTGGGTTTGCGGTTCTTTTTTCCTCACTCGTGCTCTTTTCCCTTGGCCGACTTATTCCCCTCCTCCATTTTCTGTTCTTTCTCGCTTTGCACGCGCGACCATCTTGGTAACAAGTCCGATTACATCCGCGGGACGTCTCGAGGGAGCATCCGCCGTCTCTCTTTCACAGCTCTCTCTTTCCCGCATTCGCAGGTAGGCGCTCGTGCGTAAAGAGAAAAGACATTTCTGGTAATACAGAATCGAGGATCTTCTTTCGCCGCGGGAAATCGTGAACAAATTTGTGGATACACAAACGCAGGTGCTAGGTAAACACTCCGCATGGAAGTTTTGAGGTAACACAGAATGACAGCAGCGGGAGTCGGTGTTAAATTTCGAACGGTGTGGGTTTTGTAATTTAGATCCCAGAGATATATGAGACAATACTTCTGGAGTTGTTCTATCTACACGTGGACGATGATTAACGCGCGGCGACTGGTTTCATTCTCCTGCAATATACACGCCGCGCCGCGCCGACGGAAATCATACCCTCCCGTAGTGTGTGGCGCGATTTCGGATTTTAATTCCACGCGAATGTACATACACGCGCGTCCATCCGGCTCTTATTAAATCACGACACGTTTATTACTTCCGTTCGATCCCTTTTTAACGCAAAAAAAAAATTCGCCAATCTCGAATCTCTCTCTCAGCGAGACCGAAAATTGCTTGACGGAAGATGAATGACAGATTCCGTCGCGGGGAGGGAACAAAAAATGGCGTTTTTCCAATCACGGACTATTTGTGAAACACGACGCTTCACGTGCCGTGCGGTATCTGATGATTCTAAAGTCAAACAGGTCAAGTTACACAGTGATTGACCGCGATTCTTTCGTATCTCTTGCGTCAATCGCGACTGGCTACGTGTAATTGACAAGAGAACCTCTGAGATTTTTCAACCAATGCCAAACGTATAAGAGAAAATTATCTACTTGAAAAACCTCTGAAAATAGAGCAAGAATGTGAAAAAAAAGGAAGAACGGACCCTTCTTTTTCCTTCCCTCTCCCATTATGAAAGGAAGATCGATTTTCTCGATACTCCAACAAGATTTGCAACAATAATCGTTGAACCCAAGACTGGTGTCCTTCGTGAATAGAATAGCGACAAAAAGTATCCGTTATTCGGGAAATTTCGTGCGTGGAAGAGAGACGGAAGAGAACAGGATGAAGTTGGAGTTTAAAGATTTCTTTTCGACAAAAGATACGCCCATAAATCACTAGTATTTTTATCGAAAACCAATGTAGATACGATGATTTTTCCTGTACGATGATAGAAGGAAAAGCAATTTGCGACCAAAACTCGACAAAGGTTTTGTTTCATTTTTTGTGCCTTTTTGAATGAGAACTACTTCCGGCTAAGCCATTTTCTCGACTTCTGTCAATAGGATTGCTCATTATAGTTTTGTAACCAATATATTCGAAAAACCGGACTTTAAAAGTATAATATGTCTGTTTTAAAAAGAATAAAGTACTAAGAGATTATGATTTTGTCGTTTAAAAATAAGTTTTAAAACCATAAATGTTCATAAAACATTTTATAAGAGAAAAAAGCTATCAAAAATTATCTAAACTGAATAATCATCTAAATTAATATTCTAAAATTAATTTTCTCCAATTATTTCTTAACGCCGTTAGAATTGTTATAAAAACAATTTTTCAAATTGACATTGTATAATCCGTTCGTACATTGTGCATTTTTTCTTTGAGACACTCTGTCTTCTTAAATGAAATAGAGAGACCCATACTTTTGCATCCATGATGCTAGATATATCTCGCACGTGTATCGCTCTTCGATTTCAGAGCGCCGTAGCCAAAACGATTATAATAACTATTTTATCCGGCGCGGATCTGGGCCATTGTGCCTCTCTATTCTGAAAGTCATAACACGGTGCCTACACTGCCCTTCAGGAACTACCTTTAAGTTCCCCTATGGCTTCGGAGGGTACCATGAATCTCAAGTTTCGCGCATGTATGTGTGTGCCCGGTATGTGAGCGTAACCGACCGACACATCACTTCTGCATCCGCTTATTGCTTATATTATGTGCACACCGATCGAGACTTGCACGTTTGTACGAACTGAGCACATGCGAATGTAACGGCACGCAGTACACATGAATGATCATCTTTCAAACGTACAAATTAAGCAATTGTCGCGTTAAGAGCGGCCTCGAAATTTATAGAATCACAAATTCATAATATCTCAAATTCTTTGTGTCATTTCTTTAAAAAAAAAACTTGAGAGATTTAATTAAATATGTTTTTAATTAAAGTAAAATTATAACATGAGTAAAATTTATTTAAATATAAATATAAAAAAAAAAAGATTAAGCATCGTGAATCTCTCTTTGAAAATCTTTATTTCTTGTAATTAAAAAGTTTGAATATTAATATTTTTTAAATTAAAAAAAAAGCAGCGCTTTTTAGAAACACCCTGTATTCAACCACTACCGGTATCTCGCGCTGACACCGGCGCGCGCGCACGCGCACACACATATATACATACGCAGCGGACACGCGTCCGTGTGCGTATAGCGCACACACATTGACCATCGGCAATATTTCACGGCATATTGTTGCCATCTGCACACGCAACCCCGCGCGCACGACAGAATGCACGACGTAGGAGAGACGCGCGCTTTTATTTATCTGCTATTTATTTGCCAACGCGCGCGCTACCGAAGCGATCCCCAACTCACGACCCTGCCGGGGACAGATTTGAAAAGTTATTAATCGTCCTGTTTTGGAAAGGAGTGCCACGACGTTCTCTCCTTCCCACCCCTCGATGAAGAAGAACTCCTTTTATGCGAGTTGTGTGCGCTGGCTAACCAGACGACGATGGCCGTGCGCGCGAACGTGCCCCTTTCGATAGGCTCGAGAGGGCAAACCTCCAGGAGGTGTGAATCGATGGGTGGAGACCCACTACAAAAAGTCAAAATCAAAACGTTCTCTTTTTGTGGAAGTAGATTGAGACGTAGAGATTTCACGTATATATTTCGGCCGCGTTCTGTGCTAATTTTGCCTGAATGAATAAAAATGTGTTCTCTATAAAAGGGTCTTAATGTTGGATAAAATATTGTAGAAACGTTCCAAGTCGATAACTTTGTTCCCTTTTCCCTACGTGCGAACAAATTCATAAATATTTACATCGTTGCAAATATTGTGCAATATTTCGATATGGATGCGCCGCGCGATCAAGATAAGAAATGTATCGTAAAATCAATTGAGATCTTTCTTGTGGGCGAATAATGAGGAAAGTACGTAAAAAAAAAAAAAAAAAAAAAAACGTAAGATAAGAGGTGAGACGTCTTGCGTGAATCGCGCTATCTTCCCGGCTTCATAAATATTTAAAACGCTTGTTTATGATGCTCATGCCACAGACGCCCGTCGGCAACGTTCGAACGATTTGAATATAATCTGAATTGTGACGCGGTGTCATCACTGTGTCGTAATCTTATCACGTTTTTCGCACGCGCGAGGTGTTACGAGCGAAAGCATCAAAATTAGTAGTTTTTCGCGAAATTATAATTGTCGATCGCACAGTTATAATAATAAACGTTAGACGTGATCTGTACATCCGTACGTATCGGACGTTTTTCCAAGCGAATCGTTTCTCCGCTGCTTCGGCTCTTACTCACTGCATTTTTCTCATATGTTGATGATGGAATTGATGAAATTTGTTGGAAAAAGAAAGTGGGAAAATCTGTAAAGAAAGTGAGAAAAGAGGAAAAAGGAAAAAAAGATTTTTTCGCATGCCCTCCAAGAGCGCATACAGTCGGGCCGCCATTTCCCCCATAAAAAATCCGCCAAGTTCGCGCTTCCTGTTCGCGCGTCTCTGCTCTTCTCGAGAGCGCCAGAAGGAAGCTCCGGAAAAGGGAGTAGAATGCGGGGGTGCGGACCGACACGGTGAAATATATTCCAGTCAACTTCCGTTGGAAATAAATAAGAGTCACGCCACACGGTCTCACTGCGCCCCGACAACGGCGGCCATTCGTGTGCAGGGGACCTTATCTTTCGATATCTCTTTTCTCCTCTCTCGTGCCCTAAGCTAAGAGAAGCCACGGAGAAGAGTTCCGTTCATCAAGATACACCGGAATCAAGATGAGATTCTCTCTGTAACGCGTTAGCACAATCGTGCATTTCCAACACTCACACATCGTAAATTTTTTAAATACAAATCCTATTTAAGAGTGTAATTATTTTTGGCGTTACTCGATTATTCTCGATATTGATCAACTATTTTGTTACGTATGTATTTGCACAATGTGCAATCCGATATTTAATTGAAACGTTATTTGAATCTGTTTTCTTACGATCCTTTTTTCAGGCGAGAAGCCTTTTAAATGCGAATTCATTGGCTGCAACAGGAAGTTCGCGAACAGCAGCGATCGTAAGAAACACAGTCACGTGCACACGTCGGACAAGCCTTACATTTGTCGAGTGCCCGGCTGTGACAAGTCTTACACACATCCGAGCTCGCTGCGCAAACACATGAAGGTATAGTACGGTACCCGATCGAGTTAATCACAAAGCTTGGTAGATAGATAGATGAGAATGCATTACTAAGACTTCGAGTCCGCAGCTTGTTTCGTAAGACGTGTGAAAATTTCGATTTTGCAGCATGTTATTGATTTTTTTTTATACAATTATATTTTTGTTTATTCAACACTAAAGCTAATTTATTTAAAATTATTTGAGATAAATCAATATCGATTAATGTAAAATATTTTCAATTCAGCAGGTACATAACACGAAATGAAGATATTTTATCCATCTGATTTATAATAAAAATCATTGAAATGCTAGACAACCACATACTAGACAGCCAAATGCTAGAGAACCAAATGCTAGACAACCAAATGCGCTTGTTTAGTTTAATTTTTTTTTTTTTTTTAATTGTTTTTTTTTCAGACACAAAAAATAAAACAAATGTTTTTTAATATACTTTTATTCGAAAAAAACACTTATAATCTCTAGATGATATCTCATGGGCCATCAAGATTCACGGAAGCTTTTCAAAACTTATCTTTACGCGACAATAGAAAAGGGACAAAACCGTGCAAGCAGTCTACCTTCCAAAGGGATTGTGATAGGTTAGTTTCAACAGCATATGCTGCATCTCTCAGTCTTTGCAGACGTGATTCGCGGAAGGCAGTCGTTGAGATTTGCTCACTGAATTATGAAGGAAGGTGGAAGCGGACACTCTTGATTTACTCATGTCTATCGATCTAGCTTCTCTTTCTATCTGACTTTTTACCTATCTTTTTGCTGATCCTTCTGCTTTTCTGCTTCGATATGAAACGACTCGACTTGAACAACAAGTTTGCGCAAAACGCCGCACAGTGGGACCTTTCTTTTCTGATTTACTCAGAACTAGGCACAAAATCTCTTTTCTGAACTTTCTTCACCAAGTCCCACTTCTATTGAATAGCGTATGAAAATTGCATATAAATAAAGCAAGCAGAAAAAATCATATATAACTTAATCTGCTCAAGACATGCATGTCGTCACAAAGTAGAGAGAGAATAGTTGAGGAGAAGTGTCACTAGATTTACAAAAGAGAAGCTGATCAGAAAAGTGAGGTTCCACTGTACAAATCAAAGTAGTTTGTTCTGTATAATAGCGTAACATATGTAATGTAACATATCTAAGTGTGCGAGAATAAAACTTTAGTAGTATACAAGTTAGTACAGTGTAAAAGTAGAAGAAGTAACTTTTCAAAAACAATCTTGTGAATTTTTATTTATAAAAATGTAATACGTGCTCAAAGAAAAATTCAGGTTGTGATGAATTTGATTCTTTCGCGAACTATGTTTGACGAACAAAATCTCTTACAATCATGGACAAATCTCTATTCTTGCAGATAAGTCTGAAATCATTTTTTTTTTTTTTTTTTAATTTATCGAAAAGAACGTACATTATCGCCGTGTACTATATTCAATCAGCTGTACAAAATGTAACAATAGTTTGCAATAAAACATAAAAGTAATTTTCTTCTCAGAAAATGAATTTTAAGGTAAATAAAATTTAAGATATCTCTTGTAATTTAAAAAACAAAAATTGGAAAAGTTACTTCCCATGCTCGCACTGTATTAACTAATTCATTTTTTTCAGGCGCATGGGGGAGCGGTAGACAGCGACAAAACACCAGTAGGATATGGTAGCGAGGGCGAAGAAAGTCTTAGTAGCGGCGATAGTTTGTCGGTCACCGGACAAACCGCGTCGCCTCAATCACCTGAGGTTGTTCAGATATCGACAACAACGACGACCAATCCACCACCATCTAGCAGTTTTTCTTCAAACAGAGGAATACCTGCAAGTGGGGCAGATTGGTATATTCGTCATCCTCCACCGATGATCGCGCCTCAGCCTGAGCCCGGCCCACCGCACCATCTTGGTCACCATTTTAATCAGCTAGTACACTCTCAAGCAACGGCGTATTAACCAAATTTCATAAACAAACAATCGATTAAGAAATTTTTTTTCACTTCCCTTACTTTTTTGCTCTCTTTCTCTCTCTCAAGGTGATGTGAATTTAAGCTCGGGACAGAATATTAATAAGATTCGTAGATGTAATAGAAAATTTTTAGATTTATAAGAAAGAAGAAAAAAATTTTAAATCGAAACTTTGAAGCTTTGACTTGATATTTGCGATATACATTTTGGTACGCACAATCTATCAAAAAACAGATAATTGTGGTCAAATATTTGAGAGGGAATATTCCACTATGTGTGTACATTTAAAATTAAGTGTATATTTTTAGTTGAGATGATTTAACCTCACCTGATTATGTGCCACAGTTAATCTGTAACGGTCAAACGTAAGGTTGAGTATACACTTACAACAGAATCTCGTAACTGCAACGCCATTTTTAAACCGAAGTAATGTGTAATTGTACACACCAAACATTTATGTTCCATTCACAGATGTTCGCGACAAAGTGGCATTTCTGTAATACTCTGCTTTAAATTATTTAAAACATTTTTTTTCATAGTAAAAAACATATATTAAAAAGATAATTTTATTGAACGTATTCATTAATTATTTATTATGTTCTTGATAATTATTATTCAGAAATATAGTTTTAGTAAATAATGTTGTTGAATACTTTTAAATTACTTGTTTTACACACACAATGTGTTTTAAAATTATTTATTTATGTTATTGATAAAGATTAAGTAGCCATAGAAAACCAGACATATAATAACAAATTTTATTGCACATTTTGCAGTAAAATTTATTATCATCTGCGTTTGGTTTTCTGTAGCTGGTTGTTCTTTTATCAGTTTACTTTTATTTAAGTTCAGAACTTTTAGTTTTTTAATATGTGTTCTTACATTAATCTTACAGTATGTTACATTTTTATTATCTTGTAGTTGTAGTACAGAGTACAAATTAAAATTCAAAATAATGATAAAATTCACATATAACTTGAAATGGCACGGATCTTGTTAAGGATCAAAATCTTCTCAACTAAAAATATCACATGTATAGATCTACATATAATTAAAGGCTGTATCATATTTCTTTCTCGAAAAAATTATCTTATTTTGTTTAATTGTTTAAGTAGATAGATAAACTCTAATGTAATCAATGTATTGATCGGGAAGCCGATTAATATTGATGTAAATATGTTATCTTATTCAAAATCAAGACTCGTTAAATATTTTGCTTAACTTATTCTGGCTGAATATTTTGCTTTTTATTTATAGTCAGAATCTGACAGTCATAATGATACAACTTTCTTTATCCAGAAATAAAGAGTTACGCAATATATTTAGCGATTTTTGATCTAGCAAGACATATACAAAAGAGAATCTGTATAATGCGAAGAAAATTGCAAATGTGAGCAAATATAAAATTTGCTATTATATAATATACAAGATGTTTCTATCTGACTCCATCACTCTGAAAAATCAGTTTTCTTTTTAAATTTTAGAAAAAGTATTACAAGCAAAAGTTGTGTAGTCCGGAGAGAAACAAATAATGGCGATAGTAATTTCTAAAGACATCAAATTTTCAAGATCACATGAAAGCTATTTCTTAAATAAAATGCTATATGTTTGATAGTGGATTCTCGCAGCAGACGTTGAAATGTTTCCGAAGATCTATAATTAACTGTATTTCTGATAAGAACTCGCGAAGATATAGAACGAATTTTCCAATAGTATTACAATCATTTAAAATATCATGCGTGCAAACATACACACATACACACATACACATATACACATATACACAAAGTAGAGAGAATTTAGAGTCATTAATTACTACGAGGATTTAGAGTCATGAATTAATACAATTAATTACTTTCTTACAAAAAATGTGTCAACGTCAGCTACAAGAATCTTTTGCTGAAACATTTGTTTCTAAAATTAAAAAGAAAAAAGTCAATTTTTAAGAGTGATAGACTTAGATAGAACACCCTGTATAAAATATTATTGATTATATAGACAAGTTATATTCCGCTTAAATTTACTTGCTAATCTAAATTTACTTGTGTGATCTATAGTATATAAATTTTTTTGTCATTATGTACATAAATGTTTGACAAACCAAATTAATAAGATAAATCAACATTTCTTTAATCTAATAGTTTAATAATGATAAATAATGATGATGATATGTTTCTGAAAACAACGTAAGCGAAATTTATGAAATGACGAAGTAAACAAAGTTTGTATTTACAAACAAAGTTTAAATAAATTTTATTATTTATTCGCGATCACTTATGATTTCAATATTTCAATAAATTTGATTTTTTGTAAACTTTAATTTTGGACTAAATTTAGACTAAATTTTGAACTTAATTTTGGATTTAATTTAACTGTTTCTGAAAAATATCATAATCAATTAATTAATTTGTATTTTGAAACTTAAAAGACTGAATCAATACAGTCCTTATTTTATAAAATATTAATTTTAAGATGACGTTTGTGCGCAATGTATTGATAATATTTTGAAACCAATTTTATTTGCATAATGTTGTCAAACACAAAAAGACAGGATCAATATAAGAGTATAATTATTATATTGAGCTGTGAATAAACGAATATTAAACGAATAAGTAAAACAATTATACGAGCAACAAGCGAGTGTTGTAATTATTGATTAAACGATCATAAATGTTGACATAAAATTTTTTATCAAATATGACATTACGATTATTAAGAAATGTTTAGGTATATTATGTATTGCCGTACATGCTAAATTACTACGTAATTAGCAGAAGAGGTCATCAGATTTTAGAAATGATGGAACTTTTTGTTTATGCTTGAAACAAGTAATAACGAACAAAAATACTGATATTGAAAAATATACAAAAAGTGCCTCTAAATTTATTGATCGCCAAGTATTAAAATGCGAGTCATAATTCCATCCCTGTTTGTTCGTGTACACACGCGCTTCTTATGTATCCTAGCTCCAGAACACGTTCCTAGGATGTATTGTAAAGAGAAAGAGAGAAAGAATCGTGCATATTTTGGTAAGAAAAAGCGCAAAATATGGGAAAAACCTTTTGTATATAATAATAAAAAATGAACACTCTACCGTTCAATGTAAAATATATGTCTTTCTTAAATAATAATTTCTATTACGTGTGATATTCTGTACATTGAAAAGGCTAGATAAGAATTTAACACACAACACTATTGTAATAATTATGTTCGTTGTGTAAATCTTTGCGTGTAAGAAGAAACAGAAAACTATCAAATTTGTTTTGCAAAGAGATATGAAATATATTGAAATAAGACAATATACACGTATACCTAATACGAACGCAGTCTCACTTTTTAATTTTATTATTACCACCACATCCAAACGCGCGGTAACGAATAATGGCAGATGGAGAACTCCTCGTCTTCGGTCGTCGAGATTTCGAGACGAGATTACGAAAATCGTTCCTTCTTTGTGAATTATAGATATCGCATGGACATAAGATTCTTATTAAACTGGCCCCCGAACTTTTTTAAAGAGCGTCTTGTGAGGCGTATTGAACGGGTGAAAAAAAGTGAGCACGAAAGAAGAGAAAGGAAAGGGGACATATATATATACGGGAAAAGGTTCGGCTGGCATGGCGCCACACGATGTGTCTAGGCACCTACACACAAGAAGAAGGAGAGAGAGAGAAAGAAAAGAAACGGCGGAGGAGATAGCATCGGCATCGGGACGACCACGGCGTTTTATTGCTCGATAAGGCAGATGAATTCGTCAGATAATTTCCAGACCCGATGCAGATGATTTTATTAGCCGAACCGTACGAGACCACGGAATTTTTTGGGTCGAGGATTGAGATGACACGGTGAAGATCACCGGAGATAAGATGATAGCGAAGGGAGGCCAGGTGTCTTCGCGTTAATTCGTCTTCGTGTGATCGATGATTTTCGGATATGCTAATCACCCTGTACAACGCAAAATCGTTCGTTTCCTTATTTCGATCCTCTGCCCGAGTGTACGCAAGACGAGCATTCGCAGCGGTTAAAAATACGCAAAATCAAAGCAGACACGACCGGACAAAGGAAACGACGCGAAGCGAGGGAGAGTGGATGCGAAAATATAATTCCGTCGTCAGATACGTGCTTTTGTTTTGTTGCCCGTTCCGTCTCCGTCTTTTTTTGTCTCCCCTCCTCTCATAAAAGCGAGATTCGTATTAAAAAGGCACGGCACATAATTAATGTCCGACGGTCACGAAACACACGAATCGCGAGCCAATGTGCCGGCATCTCTCGTACACACATTCCAACTTTATAAAGAATTCTTGTGACGTTGGCGCGCGCGCGTACGTCTGTACTACATGCGTATATTTACGTAAGCGTGTATGAGTATACGCGTCGCGTGCCGCGACGTATCGCGCGACTTGCGCACGTGCGTATCGAATCGCACGAGCGAGAAAAGCGCTACAATTAAATTTGTAAGTTAACAGCCGCGTAATTAGATACAAAGATAACGTATTGTATGATGCGTTGTCAGTTTTTACTCCTCGTGTTCGTATACTTCTTTTGTGTGCTTCTTTGAGAAATCTGCGATTTTGTTTTTTTTAAAAGGAAAAGATGTGTAACTCTCGTATCGTGTAAAATAAAATTATAACACTGGTCTCGCAATCAAAGGCGTGAAAATCGATTGGAAAAGAAAGTGAGAAACTCCGGATACTGTCGTCCCCGACGTACTTCCGCAGAAGCAACGTAAAACGATGTAAGAGGATTAAAAGGCTCAGTCGATTGGCTCCCATTACCGGTTCTGTCCAGGTTGTAAATCCATAAAGCCATTGATAAATCACGCGGCAGCATCGTGCGGGCGTGCGACTCGCCTTAACGATCGTTCCACAAGTCTGCGTGCTTACAGAAAGTTTATAACAACGAAGCTCAGCTATACTCATGCAATACTAATCAAGTCCCGCGATTGAAGTCCCCTACTCTAGTGCTAGCCGAATGATTAATTAGCATTTCTGACGATTGCCCTTAATTAACGATGATGTCAATTACTGATCTAATTGGTTACTGTAGAAGAAAATTTCTATATACGCGTGCACATATTCAGTGCAGATCTCTTATTAAATAAATAACAAATAGTTAAAGAAATAATTGTTTTTACATCAAAAACAAAAAATAAATTTTTCGCAGATTTTTCAATGAAAACTGTTCGAGTAGTCGGTAATATTTTTTGTCATGAAATAATTAACACAAAAATGTCAGACTCAATTTATTTGTAAACATCTACTTGTCAAAATATTATACTAGAACAACATTTATGGATATTAAAAAGGAAGCAAGAAGTATTGTTAGTATGTTTTGTAATCTATATAAATGTAAAGTTTTGGATCTATATAAATATAAGAAATAAATATAATCTGCATCTGTAAAACATTGTGTTTTCTGCAAAACATACCAACATTCATATGATATTTCTTGCGTCCTCTTTAATATCCACATATGTACCAGCAATTTTTTTAAGTCGCGTTCATTATGTTCACTTTCCTACGTTTTTAATAAGATTTTCTTTAATGAATATCTTGTTTATTATAAGATGGAAATTTTAATTATGTATAAAAATATACACACACGCACATATGTGTGTGATATTTTTTTTATATCATCGAGATTTGCATATCTTGCGAGAGTTTGCTGAATAAAAGCGAGTTTACGAAATAGGGTTGGAAAAAGGAGATAAAGTGATGGGACGGAATAATTTGTCAAAGTAGATAAAGAGTCATCTGTCATATAATATATGTATGCACGCATGTATATTATATATATATTATATATCGTTCAAATAT
>QVOB01012616.1:0-10680 GCA_014839585.1 Pseudomyrmex concolor
ATCGAAGCTCGCTGGCAATTTGAAAGGGTCGAAGCGCGCGATAGCATAGGTAACTTTCTTCCCGTCTTTACTTCTTGCCATAACTTCTCTTATTTTTTTCATGATTCTTCGCCCGCGGGATCGATCGATGTTTTCTTATCTATCCCTCTTCGTGTTTTAGGCGCTCGTTCTTATACAGGTAGGGTACAAGTAAATCGACGCGATTTGCGCCGTAAAGATGTCCGGATAACCTTGGAAGTATTCGGAAGAAATTAACTTTAAAAGTTGAAGAGATAAGACGCGCGAGATGGCAGAAGCGGGCGAAAATTAGCCGGAGCACGATTTTTGGGAGAGAATCGCGATTTTTTTGATCGACGCGTAAGCTTGATTTATTTCAGCAACGTGTACACTAGCGATCAAAAAATTCGCGGGGAATAGACGCGGGGGTTTAAAGGCAAGAGGAATAGTTTCGCGTCTATTCCGCGAAGTTTTGATCGCTAGTGTACACTACCGGCTATGTATACAGCTCTTTGCAAAATCGCGAATGTGAATGAGAAGAGGAAAGTGAGTAATTTCCTGCAAAAAATAACATCGTGCGATAGCCACGAATTGACCAGACGTCACGAAAAGGAAATTCTGATTGCCATCCTCCCTTTCTTTGACAGTGACAGATGACCGATGAAGCCTCGTTTTGAATTAATAATCGTGCATCTCTTCTCTCGCGATGCAAACATAATCTTCTTTCAGGGAGTATATTATTTCGTTTATACAGTGTGCAAAATCGGCGAAAGTTTGTTGGAAAAATAAGAGATAAACCGTGATAAGAAATATTTTAGCTGATTAACTTCGAGTGAATTTTCCTTGATAAAAAAAAAAACAACTTGATTGAGAACGCAATTAAGTAGAAAGACGCTATTTACTTTCTAAGAGTACTGTTTAAAGTTTTATTATTTCAGTATTTTCTAAGATATTTCAAATTCTATAAAATTTCGGATAAAGAGAAAGAGGAAGAGAGAGAGAGAGAGAGAGAGAAAGAGAGAGAGAGAGAGAGAAAGAGAGAGAGTAGAATATCATATTCGATAACGAGAAAGCACTCTAAAATATAGTTCCGCAACACGCTTGCATCAAGCCGGCTATATCACCCGAAAACAATGAGAGATAACGAAACTATCGCATTGCCAGCAACAATGCTAACGCGAGCACGAGACCGATCTCGCAGCATTGGTTTCTTTGGTAAAATCACAGGATGCGACAGCGACTTGTTTCGCGCTAACAATAAGTTCGTTTGGTATGCAAGAGCAGCTAGCGGTTGAGCGGGGTTAGAAAGAGGAGAGAAAGACTAATGCAATATCGCCAGTGCGAAAAGCCCGCTTCGTTGTCGGATATAATGTCTCGCGCGCGTTTTGCGCGGCGTTACTCCGATCGACGCGCGCATTTCTCGACTGGGATGTTCGACGGACATCCAGATGTTTTCTCGATCTTTTGCTATAACATTGCACTACCAACTGGCAATACTAATCGGCAATGCTGGTTCGTTGTACTGATACAGGCCAACCGCAGCCGGTATCTCGTTTATTTATTTCATTCAATCGTATTCTCATTTCTCGTTACGCGGCCCGATATGTATTTCCTGTTTCTCTTCTCCTCCTCGTTTCGTTGTCGCGCCGCCCTATACACGTAATTTATATTTCTGTTATTATTGGAAAAGTTCTTCACCATCCGGGACTCCATGAGAATTTATTTCCGGGCCGCGGAATTTTCTTTTTTCCCGCTTTTCCGCTTGTCGTTCTCGCCCGCTCGTTCGTCGATTTCTCCTTTGCTCGCGAAACTTGTATTGCGAGTCGTGCGTCATTGTCGCATTAATCTTAACGCCGACTCGTGTCTCGTAACGCCATTACCGCCAGCCATGACACTGTCACGATGTGGCACGTGTTCTCTCGTTAAATCGCCGATGCGTTGCGCGACACGTCGTTGTCGCCGCGTTTTCAGAAATATCGACGCTCGAAGACGTTTATGTAAGAACGACGTTACAAAGAAACTAGCTAAAAAATCAAAACGAACTCGAATAGCTTCTGTTTAATAATTCATGACTTATTTCAAGCAGCAATCGCGCGGCGTGAATGTATTTTCATATTTTGCGCAACACACAGGTTGCCACCGGCTGACTTGTTTAAAGCCGATCGGCTATTGACATTGACGGAATGAGAATAAGTGCGCGATAAAAATACAAGTTCATGTCTTTCTTGCTTGACATCAATGTATTTATCTGTCACTCTCTTTTGTGCCTTATCTTGACTTTTCCTTTTGTCTTGGATCTTTAAATATCGAGGCTGATGCAAAAACAAATGACCCGAGTCCCACTCGAGAGCAACATGAGAGACGCGAATGCAAAGAGTTGGCAAAGATCGACGAGCTGAAGAACATTTGCGCTCGGCTTCGCTCGTACTCAATCCTCTTTGTCTTCTCGTCGACTTGCTTCCTGCTGCTGCTGCTACCAACAGCCGACCACCGCAACAGCCTGCTGCAGCCACAACTAGTCATGGTGTTAACACGTTGACGTCGGACCTGTTTCAACCAACCTCCGTACTAAGATGCACACTCGAGCTACTAATTTACCTCCGGCGTGACGGGACGCACCCTTTGCTTTGCCGGTAACTCTCGTCCTTCACCGTCGACGTCAAAGCAAACGGCCCGGGTAAACGCCGAGCGCACGTGCCAACACGTTCAGCCAACAGCGAAAAGTTCCCGAGCTACGGTCTTAGACCGACTTCCCGAAATGCAAATTGTTCCACAATCGAAGCTATTGGGAATTCTCAACTCTCAATTTTGTTGCAAATCAATTTCAAGTGATTATTGTACGCGACAGACGACTTGAGCCATTTATTTTAAAATTGATATATAAGTGAAACTTCGAAGAAATATCCATTGTACGTATAATCATAGTAAAACCAAATTATTTATTTATTTTTTTTATCACTTTTGATACAATGATCTTTTACTTCTGACATTTGTGTCAATTTCTTGTATAATTTAATGAAATAGAAAGAGAGGAAAGGAAACACAAGTTTTCGACACAATATGGCATGCTTTAACAAGAGAAGATCGTGATTTGAGGTCGACTAACAATAAGTGCACAGGTGAACATATCCGAAACAAGATGGTGCAGAGTAATTACTGCGATCTTGAACAGGAAAATACACAATCCAAATGTCCAACTACGTTCGAGAATTCTTTGAAGTGGTTACCTTGAATCGGCTTATTATTCAAAGGGCACTGACTTTTTTGGCCACCACAAGATTTCGCGTCAATTTACCGAAAATCCATTGCATGTGCCTTACGTTCTCGGTGAGAATGAGAAAATTATTTCTACAATTCGGATTATAACTCCGCATATTTTTATTTATTAACTAAACACGTCTCTGATTATCTCGCTTAACTTTTTTATTAAAATAAATGTTCCAATAATCAGACATGGACGCGTATATCCGGCCGGTGGCACATGTCCGGTCATTGAAATATTTACTTTAGTTCATTTATTTTGTGTGTGCTCATTCTGTTCGTTGCTTTTCATGCGCGTCAGCATAATGTATATACCACTGTATATACGTTATAACATTCTACTTGAAAATCACGCATGAACATTGAACAAGCATCAAGAGTTTTTTTGAACAAAAGCTCTCGGGATTATCTTCTCCATTTTATACGACTCTGTCTTCTTCTTCGGCTCCGCACCTCTGACATTTGAATAAATTCGTTAGCGTATATCATCCACTTCGAATCCCGTTTCTGCTGCTGCACTGGGTTAACTGCACGTTGACCTTGCTTGGCTGACGTCAATCGGTGCGATCGTTATCTATACGGAGTTATCAATCAATCCGGGCCTGAGGCAAATCGGCCGCTAGGTCGGATTATTGTTTTCAGATGGTACACACAATCTTCCACAAGCACTGTGACATGAGATAGGATCGTATATGCAATAGAATCAGGCGGTAGACAGATAGATGGGTGGTGGATGTTAGTACGGATGAGATTAACAAACACACGCATGCGCGTGCACAAGCAAACGCAGGTGAACAAACACAACCGAAGGCGACACTCCACGTAAATGAAAGGAGAAAAGCGCAATATACAAGCCGTCACCCGTATATATACGTATACTTCTCCATCTAGAAAGACCCTCTTCTCTATCTATTCTCGTATACACTCCGACGGCATTTCCCAACATAATGAATCTATTTGTCGTCGTTCAGTAATTGCTCTAAACGAATTTACGGCGCTATTTGCGGAATAAGATATCCCTGTATCTCTCTCTCTCTCTCTCTCTCTCTCTCTCTCTCTTTCTCTCTCTCTCTCTCTCTCTCACTCTCTTTCTCTCTGAAGCGATTCTTTTATTGATAGAAGCAGCGTCTACTTATGTACATATATTCGAGAATTTTTTTTAAATCTCCGTTAATTCTTTTCATTATCTCATTCATTATCTCATTCAACAAATGAACATAAGTGTACTCTTATGACAGCAATGGAAAGCTAAAAACAATTATATTATACAAGTAGTTTTGAAAACTAAATTTATACGAAAAACATAAAAAAACTGGGAATCTAATCTTATTTTGCACTTTCATGAAATGAGTGAATTTTGTTTTGCTTTATTACAATAAATTGGTCTTATTTAATTAATCAAAAGCAGTTGCCGTTGCTTCTCTAAGTTTTTCGTAAGTTCTCTCGAATGGATACGGCAAAAAACGTTAGATTCGTCGACTTGACCCAGATGCGCAACGCGCGTACTTGTTGTTTTAGTTAATAAAACATTGCGCGTGAGAAGTTGAAAATATCGTAGCGGGGAAATTACAATTTTCTGTTTTGCAGAAGTAAAAATTTATCATTGCGTCTCGGTCGGATTCACTTGCAATGTCGGTTCTGTATAAAACCAGATAAACTTTACGCCAACTTTTTGAGAAGCCAATTTTCCATCTGAGTTTCCTTTACCCGACGTCTTCGTGTTTGCTAACATGATTGCTTACGATTGAGCCTGTAACCGGTAGTTATAACTTTCATAATTGCTCGAGTATCTAGTAACACAAGCGTTAATCGCGATCAAGCATCTATTTCCCCTTTCCCCGAAGTCAGTCTACGTTTGAATTTATCATTCAGTACTGTGTTCAAACTCTCTCCAGTCAAAGAGATAGATACAGAGTAGAAAATATATTGATCTGCATTTAAAGCGTCTAACAATAAAAGCAACAAGTGCTCTGCACGTGCGACTTATTCTTTAAAGACTTTCTATCGCGACATATCTGCTAATAAATGAAATTTTTATTGAATGAACTTTGTATTATTATTATTATTATTATTATTATTTTTATTTTTACTATTTCTTGTTATATATATTATTATTATATTACTATAACTTTGTATTATTCTTTTGACAGATAAAAAAATCAAATTTAAAAATCACTTGAAAAAACTTGATTTTTTTACCTGTCAAGAAATGTTGGTAGCTCGAGAAATTTGCCATTTTAATATGTCAAACGCCCACTAAAATATACGTCCACTGTATATTTAAAAAAAGAGCTAGTTCTTTAGTAGCCTCACATATAATTTCGGTTTTAAATGCTAAACGTTTCTCCTCAGAGCTTGTCTACGTTGCGCGGAAGATATAAACACGCACGCGCAACCTCTTTAACCCCGAATTAAAGAACACCGCTCGAAAACCACTCTGAGTCGAAGTCGAGAATTTATAGTCCCTCGGCTTCGACATAAGTACCAAGGACTCACGTCCGCTATTCAGGAACAATCTCCGTGGTTCTTCACGATACACGTGGACTCGTTAATGACATCGTGCCAGTATTTAAATTTGCGCAGTGCGTTTTTCTGACGCTTTGTAATCCGATTTGGGAAATCAAGTCGAGCCGGTCGCTTTAATCGCGTCGGCAAACAGCGCGCTGTCTCATCTCCCGAACATTCGTTCGCAAGCGGGACTCTTTTGTGTCGCCGCGTCGAATCTCGCTCGCAAAAACATCGAGAACGCGGTCGGAAAATCGGCGACGGTGTCTTCGACAATTTTCCTCGGAAAGAGTCGAAAAATAAGCAGAGTGAAACAGGAGAGACTTTTTGAATTTTTTCTACTTCATCCTTTAACGCGTTTCTCTCAGCGACAAGAGAGAAATGCTGTTACGGAGATATACGCGTAATTTGAAGTTTCTAAGAAAAGAGAAAAAGAAAAATAATATATTTTTGTGCGAAAAGAGCGACCAACTGCATTATGTTGTAAATTGAGAGCGATGGAAATGTCTAGTCTGATGTGTTTGCGACCATAAGAACATGTTGGTCGGGTAGACCCGAGAGACACGCAGTAGGATTCATTTAATTTACTTCACGTAATTTATTCTTCATACACTTCGCAAACAATTACTCGCAAAATCGATGTTCTTAAAACAAAATAATTGTGTAAAATTACGCACAGAATACTTAAATCGATCATTTTTATCTGATTGAAAAAAGCAATGCAATAAAAGCATTTTACCCGCGATCTCAATGAGTTTGCGTAATGAATAAAGGCGCGATCGTGCACAATCATGAAAATCGAAGAAGGAAAGCAACCGTTTGCTCTCTCACAAGCTGAGACTGATAAGAGCAGTACCTGTGTTAACTTCCGTGCCTGCGAGTCTTTCGGTTATTCAAATAGACAGAAAATATCTCTAGAATTTATCGACCGAATGCGCTGCTTCGGCTTCCTCTAATGAAGCCCGTCGGCTGAGATTAACGGTAAATTAATCGACCGCGAGATATATATAGCCAGTTAATTAATCTATTATTCCCACACGATATATCTACGGGCAACTGGGACCTCTATATTGGTAGTCGGTCGTGGTTTTTAGACGAATTTGCAATTAGCGAATGCAAATAATGTGCTTCTATGCTGAGAATATTTTCCTAGATTATCTTCTTCATTCCGTTTGAAGGAAAAATCTAATTACGATGACAAAAATATTACATTTATCATTAAAGAACAAGACTAAAAAAAAAAAATAAATAAATAAATAAATAAACTCGAGACTAATAAGAGTCAAGATAAGTAAAGATAATTTTATCATGCAGTATAATTGAGAGTCGAAAGAAATGTAAGATAAAAGCAGCAATGGGGTGACCGTGTTAAACTGCTTAATTCTGTTTCGCCATTCCAATGTACTTTTTCTTGTCTCTTTTTTTTCCGTGAGAGCGTGTCTTTCTTTCGCTCGAAATCGTTGGGACTCCGTAACTCATTTATCGTAATTCATTTGTCAACGTAAAAAAAACTCCCGGAGATTTTTCCCGACACGAAAATCGAACAAATGGACACGGTAGAAAAAGTTACAATACGTACAACAATACATCTAACAAATGAAATAACGCGCAGATATTGACGAGAGAGAACACACACACACACGCACACGTATAAGAATATAACTAATAAATAACGTGGAGATTATGACTGTGTGTGAAAATATTTTTATATACGAAGATGTTTCATCGACTAAAAACAAGAACAAAAAACAAACCAAAAAAAAAAAACTTTTAACACCTTCGTAAAAAAATTGAGATTCTGATTAACAACAACACACAATGCAGCAGCGTCATTACTTTACATTTACAGACGCAATATTTTATGTGTCCAACGAAGATCGAGTGCAAGAAAAATCTCATTGGATGTAGCGACGTTCTCGTCGCGCGAGAGACTGATTAATCTCCATTCCCCATCCTCCTCGTCAGCATCTTGACGCGTTAACGTTGCACGGTAACTCATTTACAGGTAATACGTTTTTACGAGGGAAAGCGAGAGACGCAGTCACGTCTGAGTGGTGCGAAGGCAGCGAAAGGAAAGAAGAAGAGCGCAAAGAGAGTTGATGCGTCGTTTCGCGGGCGTTGGAATGGGACCGTCGGGCGCGCCATCATTAATTCTTTCCGCCCTTTTGTCTGTTCCCGGGTCGCATCTCTCGGCCGCAGTGCATTCCGTTGTGCACACTCGCAGTCTCTCGCGTGTGGACGTAGCACGCGCGCGCGGAAACTCGCCGTCTTCTTTCCGTGAAACGGCTTTTTCTGTCGTATTTTCAGCATCGCGACGAGGCATCTACATTTCAATAAGCGGGAAAAGCT
This sequence comes from Pseudomyrmex concolor, assembly GCA_014839585.1. Taxonomy (NCBI): domain Eukaryota; kingdom Metazoa; phylum Arthropoda; class Insecta; order Hymenoptera; family Formicidae; genus Pseudomyrmex; species Pseudomyrmex concolor. Next base: position 8,113 of record QVOB01012616.1, read on the forward strand.
GCGGAAAACGTACGATGCACCAAGCTCTCTCGTTAGCGGGATGAGAAAATGAGCGGCGAAGGCGCGGATAGACGTTGTCGCGCGTCAAGAGAGGACTTTCTCACAATTACGTGAAAGCGCCTCGCCAAGCGGCGGCGGTAAGGCAAGAAGATGCGCCCCGTAGGGATGACGAGATGGCAAGAAGTACATCAGCGTGCACTTCGTTATTGGATTGCGAAAAGATACCAGAAGCAAGGAGAAACTATATGCTGATTTGATGCGTCATCAATAATGACAGTCTCATCAAGCAGATTGAAAGTTACATCACCTTTGTGTGCGTTCAGTGTAGTAAAATATAAAATAAATATTAACAAGCAATAACGGAATAAAGCTCCGCTTCACTTACGTCAATTAATTCTCTGTTGAGAGGAACTTAATAGGTACTACGTGTGTCATATATTCCGTAATTCGCCCGCGTCTTTTCCAAAGAAGCGCAATTCATTAAAGCTCCTCGTTTTTCAGAAGAGCAATAATATTAAATACGTTATCGAACGCACACACACACACACACATCTCCTTCTGGCCAGGAAACCGATCGATTCGGAGCTTATTTTACTGTCGTAGCAATTCGAATATAAAATGAATGCGAAAGTCGGCGATGCGTAAATATCGGAAACAGCGTTTCCCGGACGCTAACATCGATAATTCGATTCGCTTTCGTTAAAAGCGTGTAGCTTAAAAAGCGGCGGCGGCGACGGCGGCGGCGGCGGCAACGTTAATTTACAACAAGCACCTATCAGGCGCATTCAAGCGCGGCGCGTACTGAAAATCCGACAAAACTTTCGGCAAATTGAATCCGGTCTAATGAAGTGCGCTCTGCAGCTCTGCATCGGCGAAGTGCACGTCCTAGCGCGCATGTAAATATATATATATATATATATATATATATATGTATATATATATATATATATATATGTACATACACATCACCGTTAAAAAAAAAAATAAAAAAATAAAAATAAAAACACGACGAACGCACGCGGAGAACGTGCCGGGAAATCGTTAGCCTAATTGGAATTGGATACATACGTGAAATGAAGCTAATGACTGCGATTTCATTCGATTTTCCGTCGCCAAGCGTAATGCAGCGAATCGCTGATGAGACTATGTTACTGTGGCTTGCATAATTTTAACGATATTATATCGAGAGTTACTTTGCCGAGAACACGTCACATAAAATTGCGTACAATAAATTAACGATGAAAAAGTGAGACGTTACACACAAATGTAATTTTCGATGTATAATAATTATTATATTTATACCTCGCTATTTTATATTTATAAGTTTCACAATTTTCAGCAGTTATCATTTTCGTGCAAATTCTGTTTTATATCGCGATAAAATATTTTGCATATCATAAATAAAACTTTTTAATCGCTATATTTAATCGAATTTTGTAATGTAAAAAACTTACACGTTTTTTCAACACTTTCTAACAGTTAATATAATATAAAGCGTTTTTTCTCGATTGCAGATTTGACGAAGATGGCCTCTAGCCAGACTCTATCGCGTAATCTTTCTGGAAGGGAGAATTACGTAATAAAGGTAAACTTAATTAATTAATTCCTGGGTAATGCGATGCGTTTCTCCCTGACGCGCTACATAAACTTGAAGTTAAATGTGGGCTAGATCCCAGATATATTGCAGCGAGTTCAGGTGCGGCTTAACGTTTCACGCTCGTCTCTCGCGTATCACCGGCATTACTCGGCGGCAGCGTTAATGTCGCATGCTTTAGCAACGCGTTGACGAGCATGTTGCGTAAATGTAAAAAAAAAAAAAAATGGCTTTAATGCCACGAATATTCAAGAAAAATGTCTGCACGTATCTGTAATCGCGTGTCTCGTCGAGCGATAAATATAATTTCAAATAAGATCGCTCCTCTCTTAAATCTGCCTGAGATAAATTTACCGGGACGAAGTTTCGCAATTTTCTGGACCGTAATGTCGCGGTGCTCGCGCGACTGTTTCTCCCACAGAGTGCGCGCGCTTTCTGCGCGAGATTTTCGTCTGAAACGTGACAATGATCGTGATGAGATTCAACGGCTCGCGCGAACATTTCGTCGCGCTGAGAAAGAACCGCACGAGGATCTCAGGATTCGCGAGTCCTGATTTGCACGCGAAAGATGCCATCTCTCTCTCTCTCTCTAGTCAGGCGACCGAATGAAAGTTGCCGGGACGCGATCAAGAAGTTTTGCGTGCGAATTTAAAAATCACATCACGGATTCCGACAGATTTGCATAATGAGACATGCATTAACGATACGACGAACCTTCCCTAGTTCGGTGTTTGCATGCTCTCGCCCCCCTCCCTCCCCCCGTGTAGCTTTAACTTCCGCCATGTGCGGGGTTGTAATCGCACGGTCGTGTGATCACGTGAACTAAATTAATCTCTGCGGTGTTTCGCGCGCGATAATAATAATAATAATAATAATAATAAACTTTATTTCAAATAAATTTCAATTTGCTGAACTATCGCGTACTTTCTTTTTGTTCTCATTCGTACATTGTGCGACAACCAATACACACACTC
>QVOB01012617.1:0-12692 GCA_014839585.1 Pseudomyrmex concolor
ACCGGCGGTGGGCACTATATTTTCATCGAGCAGCGCGCGTCATAAATTCCTTCATTACGCGCCGGCGATTCGCGGATATACCCCCTCGGGCCATCGTTTGCCGTCCGGAAAGCAAACATTAAAGTGCGGGGGCGACTGTGCGCGCTATCGGCAATGCAATTATTCCTCAGACAGGAGCGCGCGGAACGTCCGCGCGTTGTCGATTTTGCTGTCGGCGCGCGATAAGTATCGGGGCGGAAACGATCGGCTATTATCGACGATAGCGAATTTCTTCCGTCACGGATATGAAAATAGCTTGATAAATAGCCGATTTTCTTCTTTCTCTCTCTCTCTCTCTCTCTTTCTTTCTCTCTCGTAATTTTCCCCTTATTGGAGTGACCGTTAGTCACAGCGGGAAATGTTATTCTCGCGTAAATTGTAAACGCGGTTACACCGCGACAATCGAATTACCAGTTATGGAAATTTGCGCGTTTGGAAACAATGGCCATTATAAATACCGGGCGGTCGCGCGGCGCGCGCAATAGAACCGCGCGTATCGTAGATGATCATGGCACAAACAATAATGATTATTTCATTTCAATCAACCTGCGGAAATTGAACAGTTCTGGGACACACGGGAGAGTAGCCGTTCTTGCAGCTCGCTCGTTACCGCCCATGCCCGGGATGAACGGACCCGATTTAAAAGTACGTCTAATTATATATATATATATATATATATATGCCGCTTATATATTGCAAGCGCTCGCAATCCATCTATTATAGCGAGTTAACGAACTTGGAAAATCAATTCGATCGATCAGTTAAAGTAAATGATTGTCGAGAGAGAACACGTTTTGACTGACCCCGTCGATCTCCCGCGCGGTGCTTCGATCGCGCCGATTATAATGCCGCAATCGGCCGAGCTTTGACATCTGTTGCGTGGCGATGTCACGACGTTACAAGATATTAATCAGCGAAACAATCGGATGTGAATACGTTGTAATCAGCCGCTGAATCTTTCGATTATAACATTTAGAAATTACTGATTATCTCTCGTAGAAAGAGAGAGAGAGAGAGAGAGAGAGAGAGAGAGAAGGATCGGAAAATTAATTAATCTTTTCCGTGTGAATAAAATAATACATCAAAAATTCAGATTTTCAATGCAAACAAATTATCTTTCTGAATAATCGCGATCGTCCGGAGCATCGACGTTATAATGATCTTTAAACAACCCCCGGTCGTCGATCGATCGCCTGTCCGAGAATCATCGCCAGTCCGCGGATTAATCGCATCGTTTATCGATTATCACTCGTTCGCGACTTACCCACCGCGCGCACATTTATCTCGTAATCCAGCCCCGAGTAGCGACCGTCTGCTCCTCGTAAGTCTCATCCCGTTCGCAATCTAAGATCAGCACTCAGTCACACCGTACTTTCTATCTTCTTTTTTTTTTTTCTTCTCCGGAGCCTTTACTCTGATGCCGCGCAATCCGCACCGGAGTGAATTCTTCGTCCCATCCATCCGGGAACAGTCAATTTGTCCTTATTTTCTCTCGACTTTCACTCCGCTCCCGAGTGTGTTAAGTGTTTTTTTTCTTTCCTTCTCAACCACCCGAGCGTACGCGCGCGCGCGCGCACACACACACACACACACACACAGAGAGAGAGAGAGAGAAAGACACACGCACAAACACTTCTCTCGCTCGGAAAAGCCACCCCGTCGGCGAAAGACGCGACGCGACTTTCACTCGATTGTGCCTCGGCCAAGTTGTGCTTGGCCCGAACGAGTAGCTCTTGGCACGAGAATCACTATCATCCGTTCCCTTCCCGTTCGGCGAGGAAGCTTGAGATGAGAATGAAGAACAAGAAGAAGATGAGAACGAGTTGCCCCTTCTTCGCTCGTTCCGTCTCTTTGCCCTTCTCGCCGTTTGTCCGTCTTCTCTCTTTCTCTTGCTTGTTAGAGAAAAGCGGCAGAAGAACGAAGAAAGGAAGAGGAAAGAAGGAAAACAACATCCGCCGGGGTCTCTGTTGCCGTCGTACCGAAATACACCGAGTCGGGTGACAGAGAAAGAGATAGATAGATAGATAGATAAATAGATAAAGAGAAAAGAGACGCGTGGGGCAAGACCGCACCAGCAGCGGAATATACGACACCGCACAGGGCGGAGGACCGCTCGGTCTTTTCTCGCGCGGGAAACTGCCTCCGCCCGCGTGTCTTCCGCTCTGTCCTTTCCCACCTACGGTCCCGTAGTTGCGCGAAGCTTCGCTATTTTTCCCCGAGTTTCGAGGAATTATGTTCTCTTGCCTTTCTATCTTTCGCTTTTCTCTCTCTCTTTCTCTTTCTCACGGCTCATCTCCTTTGTTTCCGTCGAGCACAGCAGATTCATCCGCAATTATACACAGCAGATATATATATATATATATATATATATATATATATATATATGTGTGTATCTATATATATATATATATATGTACACATATATAGATACACAGACAAATATATAATATATATAGCGCGTCAAGCGCGCCAAAAGAGAGCATCAAGTCGCTTTTTCCGTCTGCTTTAAAAGAGATTTCGTTTACGATGTGAAAAAAGTAACACCGTCCACCTTGTTACAAACTTTTGTGACGCATATACGGGAGCAAATTATATCGCGGAAAAAAACTCTGTACGCGCGTTCTTCAAAACGTTGTTGCGTACAAACAATTTAAAAGAGTTTTGTTAGATCTACGCGGAAACAGGATGCGTTGACACGAAGTACACGAATGAAAATTAGACAATTTTTATGTCATTTTAGTGTCAATTACAAAGTGTCAGCGCGAGCGGGTATCTTGAGTGCGATACGTTTAGCAAGCAAAGCGAAACGTGCGAAGAGTGCTCGCTTCGAAGCGCCGTTCAATCGAATACTGCTTATAATTTTCTCTTTACCACACACAGCAGTGTTTTCACAAATATTTCAAGTCGCGCCGAAAATCGGTAACAATTGAATCGTCACAATAACAGCGAGAAGAACGATTTTCCAATATATTAATCATATTAATTCTCGCTGCAAAACAGCCTTTTTCAACCAAAAAGAATCAAAATATCATTAAAATTTATACAAAATTGTTTGAAAATATTCGAAATTATTACCTTAACTCGTATGCATAATTTTCTTCTCACTAAAAAAAATGTTTGGTTCGTACACACTCGTGAGAGATTTAGTTTTTTTTTCTTTGTTTCACGCGTTACACGATATTCAAAGTATTAGTGCACGGAATATGAAGTTCATTATCAACTATGCAAACACGCGACAGATAGAAAATTCTGCGGTGGAAAATCAACAGCACGTAGCTCCGTCGTATTTAACGCGCGTCTGAGGAGAAATTCCGACGAAAGAGAGAAAGAGAGAAAGGGCGAGTTGGCGCGGAGAGCATCGCGAATAAATATTTGTGTAATGTTGTACGTGCCAGGTGGATTTTCGGAGGCGAAGCGCGAACGAGCGAGTCCTGTCGACTCGCCTGTTAGCTACGAGTTGTGTATCCGGGGAACTTACGCGTGCTACACACATAACACATACAGAGAGAGAGAGAGAGAGAGAGAGAGAGAGAGAGAGAGAGAGAGAGAGAGAGAAAGAGAGAGAGAAGAGAAATAGATACGCGGTTGTAAGCGCGGACTTAGGATCGATGCGGAATCAGCCTAATCGCCCGGAAGTGTTGCCAATGTCCACCGCTAATCCGATCGCAGATGTTTCGCTGCGACCGGTTCTCTCCCGGCCGCCGCCGGCTCGTTTCCCGTCTCTCCGCTCTCCTCGCCGACCCGTTCCCGTTCGACGATGTTTGTTTGCGGCCGCGTTAGCGGATTCTAATCGCGGTTACTCCGTTCGCGCCCTAAATCTGCCACCGCCACCAAACCGAGTACTTAAATCGAGTGAAACGTGCCGCTGTACAACGCATTTAGGTTAAAGCGCACCTATTTTCAATTAGGCGCCCTCGGCGCTCGCTCGGGCGCCGATATATCTCGCCCGCTTCGGCGATTCTGAGTCATGAAACTGGCACGGCAAACAGAAATCTCTGCTGATTAATCGCACGGGCGACTTTCCGTGATTTATCTTGTCGTCTCTTAAATAGCATGTTTTAATAAAACAGCAGCTCTCTTTCTCTCTCACATACTCTCTTTCACACAAACACACAGCCAAAGTTCCGAGAAATATAATGTTAATTGCTTGAATTAATACTCTCATATTTCGGGGGCTTGTTATTAGCAGTGTGTTATTAGCAATAAACTTCACGAACAAATGTAATGTTAAACTTCGGTCATAAATGCGAGCAGACTGAAAATGTAAAAGAGATGCAAGTAAAAATATTTTTCATACATTTCCCCTCACATTTCCCCGTAACGCAAGATTTTATCATTTATTTATGATATACTAACTGTGTCTATCTCCCTCTTTCTTGCTCGTATATATTTATTTAATTAGTATATATATTTATATAATTATTTTACAACAATCATATAAATAATTTTTCTTTGTTTAAAACCTGAAAAAGAGCTTCATTCTTTTGCTGTTATTTTCCGTTTACTGATTTGTTTGTTACCGTGCCAACGATGCCGCGAACGATGTCCGCGAAAACCGAAACCGACATCCGTGAAGTCTGAAATGCCGCTAACTCCAAAGAGAAAAAAAGAATGAGTGAGTGAGAGAAGAGAGTGAGAGAGAGTGAAAAGGTAAACAAGATAAACAAAACTAGAGTATAACAACGAGATCCATACGCGTAAGTAATATGAAGAGGTGGAGGAAGAGAACTCGAAGCGGACGTGCAGGCGGAAAATATTTTTTGAAGCGAATGCGGGTAAGAGAGCCACTCTCTAATTAGCCTGGTATACGGGGTGGCTTTTTGTTTAATTAACACGCTCGTAGTAAACTACCACGAGCCGCGAGGGCCGCTCTTTCTACCCGGGCGCGCTTTATATGTTCTATTTTTTTTCTTCTCATCCCCCGTGTGTTTCCCCTCCGGTTTCAGTCCTTTCGCTCGTGATACACCCGATAGGTATTAGTTTGCTTAAAACACGCGCTCAAGGGTGTCGGGTTTAAAAGGGCGACGTTTTCTGGCTTGCAGTAGGTGTGTCTCTCCGGCGCGCCGGTTTTCCCTTTTCGCGCGTCGCAGGCTTTTTCGATGCCCGCGCGTCGATGAAAATACCAGGCTTCCGGTGTCGGAGGTGTTTTCACGTTGCACAGCCTCTCTGTCGTCTCGTCACGGCACATATTTCTCGAACACAGGACCTCGAGAACGGAAATCGCGGCGCTTCAATCTCTCGGAAGAGAAAGAGAGGAAGAGGAAGAGCCGGCGACGGCCCGATCCGCGATCGCTCGAACTACTGAATTCTGAAAGAGAAGTAATCTTGTTAATAGAAAGCTTCCGTAAGCTTATTGGCACTGCGCCCGTCGCTGATTGATTGTACTACCTTCGGCGCGCGGCCCTTAGACTTCCTTAGTTTATTCGATTAGAATGTCGGCCCTTTTGTTTTCGTTTTCTTATGCCCGATTCTTTTATCTCGCGCACAGCCGGATTGCGCAGTCGTTTTTCCGCGCTTTAAAAATAAGTTTCCGCGACGAGAAAGAGTACAAACCTCGCCGAAGGATGAAAGAATAATATTATTACTGTGACGTAAATTGGTATCTTATATTCTTAGCTGCTGCTCGAACACACAGATGACAGTTGGCTGCGCGCTAATTTTCCCGGTAGTTTCGCTTGAGTTAAGCGCGTAATAAAACGCAACGATAAATCTCAAGGGTTACTACATACTTAAAAAAAAAAAAAAAAAAGAACATGTTCTGTAACTGCGACAAACGTGGGTTTTATCTATTCCGAAAGTCACGACCATTTATGCCGAAATTATTTCGCATGATGAATATCGCGAACTCGGAGAGGTGTCCGGAAAAAGCGAGATCAAGGCGATCCACGTGTCGAACAGAATCAGTATCGCAGTACGCGTATACACAGTATCAGCATTGAGATACGCTCGAGAGAGCCACATCTCTCTCTCTTTTTCTCTTTGTGTGCACGCTTTCGCAGCAGTCTGGCAACGAGACACGATTCTCTTTCTCCCCCGCTCTATCTCTCTCTCTTTCTCAGTTTAGTCTGGTCTGTACGTTAGGCGGTGAACGTTAGCTGCAGGTGGCGCAGTGTATTTATAGCCGCGTCGTGACTCCTCTTTCTCTTCGCCAACAACACGCTCGGTTCCTCCCCCGGTTTTCGTGCAACTCCTCACCGCGTTGCGTCTTTCTCACTCGCTCCGTCTTCATTCCCTCTCTCTCTCTGTCTCTCTTTCTTTCTTCCTCTCTTTGTCTCTCTTTGTTTCTCTCTTTTCAGTCTTCATTTTCCATCGGCTCTGTTGCGCAAGGCAGTCTTAACCCAAGCAGCTACGTTAAACCGGCTGGCGCGAACGGCGACTTTTGCCCCGAAGGGTCCATCGGACGGACCGACGAGAACGGCCCCTGAAAAATGAGTTTAGCCGGCGGAATTGCGGGAGCAGATCCTTCAAAGCAGATTATCTCTCGGAGGAGAGTCTTGTTCGAATTCAGACGCAAGGAGAGAAGATAAACGATTGAGCGTACGGCGCGCGCGGTACGTGCGCCGCTCGTCTTGCCTCCGCTCATCGGAATCGGTCAATTCGCCGTTATACGTGCCATCTCGGCGTGAATTTTTGTGCCCGTTCAGAAAAATCGTTCTCCGTTCTGCGTTTTTATAAGCGCATTGGAATATCGATTCCGGCGGTCGAGCATTGTCGATTTGTTTCCGACGCCGCGCGTAGAGAAGAAGCGGGAAGGAAAAGAATGGCCACGTTTTCGTGGCGCAATCGCGCGTGAATCTTTTCGAAATCTGATCGCTCGGACTTCCCGTACGTGTAGCTCTCGCTTAAGTACAATTATACGTCGCTGAAACTCGCGATAAGATTCGTTAATGATCTCAAATTCGTCGCGTTACAAAATCGCGCGACAGATCTGCGACCTTCTGAAGCTCGTTGCTAATTCTAATACCAAGCAAACCTCCGTTCTTTCGTCACCGCCGAGAAACTCTCTCTCTCTCTCTCTCTTTTTCTCTCTCTCTCTCTCTTGCGCTTGCGAAAGAGCGAGATCGAGATCTCGCACGCTCGCGGAAATAATTGCGATAATCGGGCGGAACGTGGCGCGCAACGGGCGACCCCGTAACGACCCGAAGTATTTGCCCCTCTGGTTCTGGTGAGAGAGAAGGGGGAGAGGGGTGGTTGCGACGCGGGTCGAGCTCGCGCCAACGAGCGGGTCAACACTTTTACACCCGGCTAAGCTCCGCCGCCATCAGATAACGATTCGCGAGGTACGACGCGGCCGCGGCAGTCACTTTCAGCCGGCGCTGAAGCGACGCGCACACCTAAACGGTTAAAGTCTTGTCCAAACTCGGCGAAACTCGTTTGCTCCGCGGCTGCCGCTATCTCGTAGCTGCGATCTACTCTCAATCTCCAGACTCGCGCGCGCGCGCGCCCGCTTTCGCTCCTTTTTGCCTCCCTATCTCTCGCAATGAAGAAAGGCAAGAGAAACGGCCTTTTCACGATCATTTCGATAGCGAAAGAGTTGAACGAGGATTATTTTTAAAAGACGACGCGAGGATTCTCTTGAAACCGAGGGGCGCGACCGAATATAGAATGTGTTGAGTAATGTTTCGCGAGCGCGCTTCCGCGACCGACCCGGAATTCAGATGCGTAACGGGAGAGTTTGCAGAGTGCCCGCGAACACGGAATAACGGAAAGAAAGAACGTTTTTTTGTTTTCTTATGTGACTTGGATTAAATTGTGATAATTTTTAAAGTCGACTGCGCCCCCAGCACGAAAAGAAACTTTCACAGTTCTCGTAATCAGAACGCGCGTTTTAAAGAAACGAACGGAGGGCAAAAGAAACACAGGTTTGTATTATGAATTATTAATTATTCTCCTGTTTTATCGTGACACGTTATCACGTAGAGTTCGTATCGTTGGAAGAACATTTGGCCTGCTTATGCATTTGCGTTCCTTTCTTTTCTTTTTTGTTTTTTCCACTCTCTCACGTGTTTACATCGGAACGCGCGAACCTGCGTGCACGACGTGCAAACTTTCGACACGACGCACGCAAGAAGGGAAGGATTCTCAAGCAGCGCGCGCTGCTACAAAAGGACACCCGGTTGTTAAACTGGAAGTGTGACAACAATTTTTCTCGAATACGTCTTCTATAAGGGGACGTGACCTCTTTTAACCGGGCGCGCGCGCGCAAGTCAGGCTATTAAGGGGAGGATGATCGATGATTTGCGCCATCCATTATAGCCGGTGACTGGGAACGTAAATCCGTTATTTGCAACGTTCCCGATTTTTTTCACGATACTTTAAAAAACACGTACGTGTTTCGCCATTTAATTCTCGAACAAAAATATTATACAAAATGTCATCAGACGTCAGCGTTTTGTTGACAGTCTTACGAGCGGATTTTACGTGTGCGTGTTTGCACGACGCGGCGGTTATATGTATATAATAATATACATCATATAACGGCGAAGAACAAGTCTGAAAATAAATCGTTGCGTCGATTTCTCGCGATTCTTCCTTTACGAGCTGCTGCTAAATCACAAGAAAGTAATGAAAATGTGTTGCGACAACAAGTTTTATCCAATATACAGGAGAATAAATTTATATCCAAGCGGGGCGCGCGCAACGTATTCGTTCTCTCTTGGATCTGATCAGATCGTTAAAGGGCACCGAGCGACAATTCACCGCAGTCCCTTGAGATTTCTTTGCAATGAATGCGCAATCAACATGCGAGAATGTATTTATATGTATATCTGATACACATGAGAAGCCATCAACAATCTGTTATTCGATCACGCAATGTTTCACATTACAGAACACTTGATTAATTTTTTTAAAATAAAAAAGCAGCGAAAATCTAATCATTGAAAAATGCAAGCAGTGCTCAGAATTATTTGCGCATTTCGTCGGAATTCCTGAGAGACACGTCTTTCCGTTATCTTTTTCTTCCGGATCGTCAGTGGGATGCTGCATCAAAACGTGTTTTTCCAAACAACGAAATAATTTCTTCGAAATATTGCTCAAAATTTGCCTCTCAGAAATTTGAAAAAATGTCCAAATGATTCCGAGTAAAAAAAAGAGAGAGAGAAAGTTTGAAAGACCGCGTCAGAGTTGTCTCTAAAATGGTTAATAGCTTGTCGTGCGAACAATACCAACGCGCTCTCAAAACAAAATCACCACGTAGACGCATCCGTGGTGCGGTAGCAACCTTCGTCGAAAATGAGATCGCCACTGCGAGCAACAATACTACATGCATTGAGAGAACTTTCCTTGTGTTGTTCGTTGTAACGTAAACTAGACTTCTAAATAACATAAACTTAATTCCACAGAGGCGATGCCTATATCGACCAGAGGCTGTTATCACAGGATAATGACGAACATAATACCCGTCAGCGTCCGCAGGGTGCTCTCTCACGCGTCGGACTTCGCGCAAACATATATAGGTCGCAAAACACCTCGGTGAAGAGAGGAACAGGGCGATGGATCAACGAGGAGAAGAGAGGAACATTGTCAGAGAGAGATACGAGCCACATAATCAAGCCAACGTCACAATGGTACGTCCCGCTTACATACGTACGCGAGAGAGTGTTCATCCCATCCCACCTCGTATTGGCACCTCGGCGCTTGCTCAATGGCAGATACCGACGCGTTGTCGTGCGCCAGGATATGGGATACCCGTACAAGAACCCGCAGCTGATTATTGCCTGCGCCCATGGCAAATAGCAAGCGGACGCGGCTCTCGGCATCGATTTGATTTCGACGTTATTGCAAAACGTAACTTCGGAAGACTGTGATTGTGCGCCCTCCGCCCCTTGCGAGTGTTGAAGTTTCGCGCTGATGAGATGTACGCGCGGAATATTCTGCAATCCGCGCGATTAGTTTCTCCTCGTTTTGATCAAAAGGGTAATGGGTAAGCTATGATCTCTGTTGTGAATTTCGTATTCCGCGCTTTGACTTTAAACGCCCGAACGATTAAATCGTATTTCGAGAGTATTCAAAGCTTACAGAGATAAATAAACGATGAACGTTTAACTTGCGACATTGAGTGTTCTTTTCATTTGTTTTTTTTTTTTTATTTTTTTTTATTTTCACGTTTTTCAAATTTTTCAGTTGTGGAATTTCTTGCTACAAAACAACGAGTTCTTCTCTGAAAAAGATCGAGTTATAGTCATGAGGCGATATTCTCTTCGCGATCTGATTTCACGAGAAAGCGAGAAAAACACTCGAGTCTGTTATCGAACGCGTGATAAGAGACGAATAATGGTACTAACAAGATTTTTAAGAAGAACGAGATCTCGTGACACACACAGCGCATTCATGACTGATCGTGTGATAAAAATCAACAAGGGGGTGGAGAGGATAGTGGGACAAATTCGTTCCGGCGAAGCTGAATTGCGTAAGTAGTTCTTGAGCGACGCGTCTTGCCCTCTCGGGGTGTTTTAACCCTTCTCCGACACGTGAGGGAATCGTACGTACGAGCGAAGGGAATAAAGAAGAGAACGCGAGGAAAAGCTTGGCGCTCAAGAGCACGCGAGAAGAAAGGAAAAGAGAGATTTGCGACGGCGAAAAGGGAAGGGACGTAGAGAGAAAGTAGGATCGACTGTAAAAGCAACAGGTGCCGACGTCTAGCTAGCAAGCAGCTCTCGCGAACCCTCCCGCACTGCTGCACCTCCTCTCCCTCTCGTTTCCAACCTTTCTCTCTCTCTCTCTCTCTCTTTCTCCACCATCTTCGATTCCCGCACGTCTGTCTCGCTTTCTACCCTCTTGCTCTCGCATCCGCGCGCTCTCCTCATCCTCGCGCGATCACCCTCGAGCAGATCCCGGCGAGATAGCAAAAATGTTTAATGGGGTGAACTCGCCGGAAAATACCAGGCGACCCGCGTCTTCTCGTAGCATCAGCCTGAAAATGTCGTTTCCCTCGATCAGTTTCGCATTAACGTCCCGAGCCTGCTTATCGAGGGCCTTTTCGTGTTTAGTGAGGATCTTCCCTTTAAACGGCGGAGGTATCTCCGAGCGCACCGCGAATTCCTTTCTCCCCTTCTCCCCTCCCTCCCGTCTCCGGGATCGACAAGACATTATTTCTTTTCATCGACTCCTGCCGCCGCTAGTGCTCGTGAAAATGCGCGGCCTCATGTCGGAAAGAAAATAAGAGAGAAAACCGGCGTAGTAAGTAGATTACCTATATACATATGTATTTACAATTGTTTTCACGATTTTTCTTCTTCACAGAGTTTACATCTATAGATCTTCTCTTTAACGGTGGTTTAATATTTTACCGATATAAAATATAAAAGCGATATAAAATCTCGCGCTTACGAGTCGCGCTACAATGTGAAATCACCCGCAGGATGCTGTTTTTCCGTTTTACCTTGACATGGAAACTGCTGTTCTCGTTAGAGAGCACAATTCAAATTCACCGAACGCATTGACAGTCGCGCGGATTACAAGAAACTAATCGGAAAAATCGTGACTTTACTACTGACGCTCGTCTTGTGTTTGTTTTCTTTTTTAGATTTGCAAAAAACGATTACTATAACAATTTTGAAACGATGGTTAGTTTATTCCGTCCAATGCGGTTTTTAACAAGTGAATAAACGCGCGATAGAACGTACACGAATCGTGACGATTATTGAAATGAAGCGAGTCGAACACAACAAACAAACGCGGCACGCGTGGCGTCGCATCAACAGATCGCGATACATCGACAAACTTAATTGTTGTTAAATTACACAGAATACATTCAAACCTCTCTCTATTTTTACACAATCTCTTTATTCTTGACATTTTTTTCCAATCGACGAAACACAGTTGAAAACAGCTGACACACACAATTCTGATAGTCTATTTTTTTTTTATGCAAATTCGGTCAAAAATTAGTTAATTTGTTGATCAATATTGGTGACACGTTTCTACGAGCGTTAAGTTAGATTGATAATTGATAGCTTCATTTGTGTATCGCCTAATATAAAAATGTTTGAAACCAAATATGCAATAATCAATTGAAAGTACAATCGGTAACGTAAAGAGAAAAAAACCAAAGAAATATAAGATAAATTATAAGATAACATACCTATATAAATAACAAGTCTTTAGAGTTTTACGATTCTTAGGGCTTTTTCACGTGCACTGGCCGCGTTTTACTCGTAAACAATGTGTTTGGAAACGTCTTGGGAACGAAGACATCCGAGGCACGCCGAGAATGCGCAAAGGTCGATCGACCGCGATGCAAAGTTACATAGTTCACAACTGATCTTGATCGATTGCTATTGTATATCCGTGTCACGACGTTAAGAACAGAGAGTACACGCAATTAAAAGCACGCAATTAATGTGTTCCCGCGTATTTATTAATAAATACGAAGTGATTACGACGCGATTAAATACGACGCTTGTGCGCGTATCGGTCGTTCGCGGCGCGATGTTTTGACCAGCGCAATATTCCTGGAATTCGATGCTCGCGACGCCACATTGGCGCGCGCTCGTTGTTAACAACATTCGTCAATTTGTGCTTTCTTCGCGAGCGTCGGTCGAATCGGCTCGATTTCGCTAAATGCCGAATTGAGTTTGGAACGTTGAACGAGAATTGATTTCGCGCATTAATCGAAAGATCGGAACAATGATCTCGTTCGAACGGCGAGG
>QVOB01012618.1:0-20752 GCA_014839585.1 Pseudomyrmex concolor
CAAAGACTCAAGATATATGCATATGTAAAGCTCATACTTGACTTTGTATTAATGCCTCTTTTGAGATAGCACACAATGAGACAATTCGAAACAAAGGCATTGGTGTCAAAGGAGTGGTTCCCGAATTATGCACACAGAACAATTTCAAGGACGTCCAACCGCAGAAATTTTCTTCAAGGATCTTGCAAATGCCTAAATTAGTCCAGCACAGAATCGGGTCAACTGAATATACTTAGACGTCTGTAAAGAGAGGAAGGAAAGCAACAGTTATTGCTTTTAGAGAGAGGCGTGCGCAATTAATTCGCGAGCAATAAAATACCGGTATACAAATTGTACGCACGAAGAGGATCCGATAAGAAACCCATTCGTTGCGCGCATCGCGCGCTTTCTCCTGGTCATCTATGTCAAGAAATAGATCGTTTCAACGACCAGGATCAATAATGCGTGATCGAATCGAAAGTCGGATAAGAGAAAATGACGATCCAATTACTTTCGTGATGTACCTACTTGCTTGCCCGTTTGTTTAATGCACGGGTATTAAAACACGATGACATAAATACACGCCCCGGGAGTACGCGCACGCGTACTCTACTAGCGTTTGAAAATGCAATGTTGAAGGAAGTGAAAAGTCGAACGATTTCTCATTTGCACATTTCACAAGTCATCGATCGTTACACATGTGTTCCATTTTCAGGGAGGTTTTTTTCGAAGAAATAATAAAAAAAAAAAAATACGCAGAACTTTCCAAGAACGGAGAAAAATTGTATTATCAAGATCAAGCATTTACTTACTTCTTGAGACAACTTACTCTTGCACAGCTTCGTGTCTTCAGCTGTCAGTAAAAACATTCGAAGTATATTCCGCACCACGGAGACATCAAAATTTCATGACTATCCTTGATGCAAAGACGAATCGTTTTCCGTGCTTTTACGCAACTAGCTGTTGAGATCTTCAAACGATTCTTTGTTTTCCGGGACAAAAACTGCACTTTTTACACCTTTTGCATTTCCGTTATTTTTCTCCGATCTCTTTGTTTGTTTCCCGGAAAGCTTCAGCTTCATCTCAAGCCGCGGTTTAATTTGAAAACGGAATATAAAGCGATCATATAAATGAGCACGATAGCCGAATAAAATAATCGATGATGTGAGCAGGTCTGTATGTCCGGTGTGAGTCCGGCCAGCCATGATCGGTCATCGCGATGATGAATAACGCGCCTTGATAGAGACAAATGCGTAATCTAGCGTAATCCGCGTGTAATATAGCCAGTAGTGGCTAGTGTCTGGTGGTGATCAGTGATGATCATGACCATCGTGTCACTTATAATTAACTTGAGTGTTCTTTTGTTGTAACAATGCGTGGTTGAGTATATGTCTAATTGTGAGAAAAATAATCAGCTGTGCAACAGCACGCACAATGCGCTGTCGGCGAAACGTTTTTAGGCTAGAATTGTGTTCTGCGTGAAAATTCAAAGGTAAATTACTGATTTGTTAGAAAAACTAGATAAATCTATTGATAACATATCGTAGTGTTTTTTTTTTATGAAGTAAATGAAGATTTCTCGTATGGTTCTCTGGTGAAAGCGTCTTATTGGTGATGCAGTGTAACAATATGTTTGAGACCTATTTGTTGCCATACGTAGTGTTTTAAATATTTAACAGAAGTTGGTTTTAACATTTTGCTTTCTGATGAAATTATAGAAATCTGCAAAAATGGCTAGCGAAGAAGCCGAGACTACATCTGCTAGACTAACTTATATGCTGTCACAGGAGTCTGAATATGATGATGCCTTGGAAGTACCTGATTCATTAGAAATAACAGTTAATGAGAATGGAGAGACAATACAAGTTCAAAAGGAAGACATAGAATGTGTAGATAATAAAGGTATATATTTATATCTTATAGAAAGAAATAGTGATTGATCTTTGTCATTAACATTATGTATCAAGCTTTCTCTGTGTAAACTTTCCCTGGTCATTAATAAATTTCATGTTTACACATTTATTCCTAAAATGCACATTAATTTACATTTAGACTTATCATTTTATTTTGCATACAATTTGTATTTGTTTTTACACATTTTTATTAATTCTGTGTTTTTTTTTTTGTATTATTAGAAATCCTTGGTACAATACCTTTTACTGTTATACACAATCCACCAAAGCTCAAAAGTCAACACTGCAATGTGTTTATTCCTGGTGAAGAAGTACATGTAAGAATCATAGATAACGAGCGTAGTGTAACCACACATCCTTTGAATCCAAATCTATACACCATAGAATTTAGACATGGTCCTTTTGTGTGGACTATCAAAAAACGATACAAGCACATTCAGCAACTGCATAATCAATTAAAACTGTATCGTGCTAGTTTGAACATTCCCTTTCCTATAAAAAGCCACAGAGAGAGGAGGAACAGTATGAAAAATCTTGGAACTGCAAATGAGAAGAAGGGTAAACGTCGTAATGCTTTACCAAGGTGTGATAATTGTATATTCTTACATTCTCTGAGTAATGCAGTAGAAAAAATATAATTGAGATGTTTTACAGATTTCCTAACAAACCTGACATCCTAGTGCCTTATGAACAGTTAAATCAGAGAAGAAAGGTGCTGGAAGAATATCTGAGGAATTTGCTCAACATAGAAATCTATAGAAGACATCCTGATACTGTAAATATATTTTCATTAATGACATTGTTTTTTTATCAAAGTAAACAGATATTTATACATCATTACTGTTTCTTACAGATAGATTTTTTGGATATTTCACACTTGTCTTTCATAGCTGATCTGGGCATGAAAGGAAAAGAAGGCACAATTCTAAAACGGACTGGATCACGTGGTAGAAACAGGTGCAATTTTTGTGGTCTGTTTGAATGCGGATTCTGTATCAAGTGTAACTATCTCTGCACCTCTCTTTGCGGCACTTGGCACAAGAGACATCTCGTAGTTAAGGATACTTTTGTCGCGTATCTCAATCCACAAGATGGAAGAGTAAGATCCGTTATTTTGATGGATAATGGTTTCGGGATCAGTTCCGGAATATACAGCACAGGTTCACGAACCGGAGTGCAAATTGCGAATCTGAGCAGACACATAGTCGTTAAATGTTGGACGAAACGAAAAGCCAAAGAATGGATGGAGTTCATACAGGAAGTTAGTAGTAAAGAAGGTACAATTTGAAGAAACAAAACCTATCATAAATTAGACACTCTAAAAAAAACACATCCGCACTAATATAAAAATTAAGTGCTATATAGGTGCTCAATTTAAAAAATTCGTACTTGCTTCGTTTAACAGAAAATTAAAAATACAGTGGAAGAGGCTGACTTAACGTCAACTTGATCGGTTAGGTTCACATCTGGGTCGGTCAGGATGTGGACCTAACTGGTCAGGTAGTGAACCTAACCGATCAGGTTGACATCAAGTCAGCCTACTCCACTGTAATTTTAATTGTCTGCCAAACAATTTGAGCGGTAAATATTTAAATTAAGCACCTAATTAGCACGTAATTTGTATAGTGCGGATGTGTTGCTTTTTTTAGGAATGGGCTAACTTAAGAGGCATGGAAATAAACATGAGAGTTACGCATTTCACGTTCAAGCATAATTTGATTTTGATACAGGCAAAAAATTTATACAAACAAATCCGCACAACTCATTTGCACCTTACCGTTCGCCCGTGTCTGCGACTTGGTTTGTGGACGGTGCCGATTACATGTCGGCTGTGGCCGATGCGTTAGAAAACGCTAAAGAAGAGATTTTTATCGCCGACTGGTGGCTATCACCGGAAATCCATATGAAAAGACCAATGTTAAATGGCGATTATTGGCGATTAGATAAAATTTTAAAACGAAAAGCAGTATGTCTTTTATCAAAATACATATGTTGCAAATTTAAAGTCTTTTGGTAAATTATTTACATTTCTATACATTTTTGTTATATAAATATCTTTTTTTCGCAGGCTGAAGGTGTCAAAGTATTTGTAATGATATACAAGGAGATCGAGGTAGCTTTAGGTATAAACAGTTATTATAGTAAACAAAGACTTGTGGAACAGTATCCTGAGAACATAAAAGTATTGAGACATCCGGATCATGCAAGAGCGGGTGTTTTCTTATGGGCTCATCACGAAAAGATTGTGGTCGTCGATCAGTGTCTAGCGTTTCTCGGTGGCATTGATTTGTGTTACGGTAGATGGGACAATAGTGAACACAAATTGACAGATTTAGATTCCATTCATCAGTCGACTATCTACATTCCCTCAAAAGACAGATCAGTTAACACTAGCAGTAAGAAAGTATTAGCTCGTAACACAGAGAGACACGTTCTTTTACCATTGGCAATTGCAACAAACACCATCGCTATGGCGACTACAAGATCTATACCTCTCCTGTAAGTTCGGTGTTTCGTCAATTTTGTTATATCGACTATGGAGAAGAACGTAAATGTAATTCTATTTATTTCCGAAGACCAATGATGAACAGTCAAGAACAAAAGATGTTATTACCGACGTTATCGAAGGATGATTCACTGTTTATGATACAAAGGAAGAAAGATGTGAAACGTAATACTCCGGAAATGGAAAGGAAAAATTTATTTGGCGTGGCAAAAACGACCGTCGATAAAATGAAGAACACCGTGAGAGTAAAGAGACAAGAAATCATTAACATGATGTACAATTCGCAGGAGGCAACTTGTATTGATGGCGTGGAGAAGTACAAATTACAACATAGTAGTCATTTAATGCGACATTTTAACTGAACTAATATGTTTCTTCTTTAATTTAGTGAAGGAGTTTTTATATCTGAAGAAGATACGGTGAGTTATTCCTGCAATTTGAATTCCACGGCGAAATTGTGGCTCGGCAAGGATTACACGAATTTCATCGTCAAAGACTTCAATGATCTTGAAAAGCCTTATCAAGATTTAGTGGATAGAACCACAACTCCTAGAATGCCGTGGCACGACATAGGAGTTTTAGTGCAGAACGCCGCTGCTAGAGACGTGGCTAGGCACTTTATACAACGTTGGAATGCCATCAAGGTTTACATGCTCAATAACATGCGTAATTTACATTCAAATTCACTAGCGATAAGATCCCGCAAACTGATACGGTACCTGTTATAGTTAGAAAAAGCAAATTTCAATGCGTGTTATCCTTATTTACTGCCGAAGACGTATGGAGATTGCAAGAGCTATGCTCCGTTTATCAAAGAAGCGAATAAGCACAATGTCAAGTGTCAAATACTGCGATCGGTGAGTTCTTGGTCCGCCGGATTTCTCGATTCGGAAACGGTGGAACGGAGCATACAGGAGGCCTACATTCACGCTATCAGTAACGCCGAGAGGTGAGATCTTGTGCATGTACATTCTGCATTCTTTGCATCTAATTTTACTGATTTACTTACATAACTATGTTTGTAGATATATCTACATAGAAAATCAATTTTTCATAACGCTCGCCTCTATGGAGAAAGGTGGCGTGAAGAATCGAATAGGCGAAACTTTGTTAAAGAGAATTCTTAGGGCGCACAGAGAAGGCGCGGTGTTCCGAGTATTCGTTGTGATGCCTTTGCTGCCTGGTTT
Organism: Pseudomyrmex concolor; assembly: GCA_014839585.1. Classification (NCBI taxonomy): domain Eukaryota; kingdom Metazoa; phylum Arthropoda; class Insecta; order Hymenoptera; family Formicidae; genus Pseudomyrmex; species Pseudomyrmex concolor. The sequence goes on from QVOB01012618.1 coordinate 5,586, forward strand.
CGAAGGGGAAGTCGGAGGACCAAGTGGAACAGCACTGAGAGCGATAACACATTGGAATTATGCTTCCATATCGAGGTACAGAGTAACAAAGTGAAGAAGAGAAACAACAAATATAACATTTCTCTTTCGAACAACAGGGGTAAAGATGCTATTCTAAATCGGCTGATGAAAGCAGGTATAGAGGATCCCACCGAATACATAACATTCCACGGTTTGAGAACTCATTCCATGTTAAATGGCACGATGGTAACGGAGCTGATCTACGTTCACAGTAAGCTGATGATAATAGACGACCAAACGGTGATCTGCGGATCAGCCAACATAAACGACAGAAGTATGGTCGCCACAAGGGACAGCGAGATAGCCGTGATAATTCATGTGGATATTTTTTGACATATTAACTTTGTATCTTTTATATAATACATCTGTGTTAATATATAAAAGTTACAACAATTGCACAAATAGGATCAGGAGTTTGATGACGGACGCATGAACGACATACCTTTCTCTTGCGGCAAGTTCGCTTCTTCTTTGAGAAAGAAATTGTTCCGCGAACATCTGGGCCTGTTGAAGACCAAGGAAGACATCGACATCGATGACGTTATCATCAGATCTTTCTACAAGGACGTCTGGTGCGCTAGAAGCAAACGAAACACAGAAATATACGAAGAAGTGTTTCAATGCGTTCCTACGGATAAGGTAGTCAATTTCGCTATGCTAAAACAGTACCAAGACAAAATACCTCTTTCGTCATCCGATCCGTTGTTAGCACAAGAAATGGCAGAAAGTATTAAGGTAGGCGGTTCTCCTGATGTGATTGCACACACGCATATTTTGACTTGTCTAAATCGAGTGAACTTTTCAGGGTCACTTGGTAGACTTGCCGTTGAATTTCCTCTGCAACGAGGAATTAAAACCTGCCACTGCCACGGTAGAGGGAATAATGCCAACTTCGTTATGGACGTGAATGCGCATTTCCCCGTGAGAAAATCTGTGTTTTACAAATGCGTCGAGACTAGGCACAAATTAACGAAGCAATTTTTATGATATTCGTTTTATACAAAACGCAATAAATTAATTAGGAAAGTTATCAGGAAGTTTACCTTTAAGATTCGTAGATATACTCCAATCATATTTAAATATGGTTGCCAAACAAAGAGATATAAAGTTGTATTTTTTTTATCACTTTGATACATATGTATACATTGCAATTTTTATCCTTATTTATCACTTTGTGATTCGTAGAAGTTCTAATCGCTAGCAAATTATATTTAAGAGATATGACAGTGATATTTCAAGTGCAGTTTTACATATTTGTTATATATTTTATACATATTAACAGAGTATTTAAAAATATATTTTTATGTAAATGTAAGTTTATCTTTAGTCTTAATTGTTTTGAAAAGTACTGTCTAATTTATTCTGTGTAAACTTAGTAAAGGCGTTATTACTTAACATCTGCTAAACTATTAAAATTATAATGAGCTTATTGTTAGTTATTTATCTTTTTAAAGAATATTTTATTAGACATTTGTTACTTATGTGTGAATTAAATAACAAATGTCTCACGATATTGATACAAGTATTACAAGTAACATAAAAAATGTCTATTTTTGTAATAAATTGTTTCTGTCTTTGATATGTATCTTTAAATGCAATTAATATATTATGTTTATTATGTAATGACAATTGTGTCATGTAATCGTTACTCACATAAATAAATAAATAATCTATCTTTACGAAGTCTGAGCGCTGATCAAACTCGACCGAAGTACACGAATTCTTGTGACTAGAGTCACGCGTGCGCAAGAGATTCAATCCTGTTCCTAAACAAAAAATAGGGAAATTCGAACTATCCGTGTCTTTCCAAACGTTATGCTTGACAATGTTGCTTAGGTGTTATTTTGATGATAATAAAAAGTTCAAACAATAATGGCGAATTTCTCTGAAGACTTGTTTGACGTTTTTGACGAGCAGGGCGACGACATAGAAATCCCAGAGGCAAAGTAAGTTTATGATTTCTGTGTTGTGAAATATCTAGTTCTCTGCTTCTAACCTCTTTGTAACCTCGTGGCTGTTACACGCAAGATATTTATTAAACAAATGTGTAGGAAAGTCGAGGATGTAGGAACAAAGCGACAATGTGATAAGCAAGATGATGATACATCAGGTGTGAAAAAGTTTCGACAAGACCCTATCTTGGATGACATCAAGTATGTCGACTGTATACCCACACATTTTACACATACATGTAGATTATATTCACTTATTGAATAATATATGATATATGTAAACCTTTAAAAGCAAAATATACATCTTGGTCCTATTGTCTTACATAAACAAATAACATTTGTATATTGAACATTATTTAGTTTAGAGGAAGTGGCATGTCGTATAACAGTACACACTGTAGATACCATAGGATCTTGCACACACGAAGTTGCTGTTCCTCCTGACCAACAATATATACCTCTGGAACATAAACAGGGCAAGCCAGCCAAAGAATACAAATTCATACTTGATCCCTTCCAAAAGGAGGCAATTCTTTGCATTGAGAACAATCAGTCGGTTCTTGTTTCTGCGCACACGTCGGCTGGTAAAACAGTGGTGGCTGAGTAAGTGAATCTACATTGTATCTTCAGGAAGAGTATCTTTCTCCAAGTAAAATCATTTCTGAAATTTCACTTTATTGTGTTTTATTTACTGCAGGTACGCAATAGCATTGTCACTTAAAGAAAAACAAAGAGTGATATACACAACTCCCATCAAAGCATTGAGCAATCAAAAATACAGAGAGTTTTATGAGGACTTTAGGGACGTTGGTTTAGTAACAGGCGATGTTACCATAAATCCAACAGCCAGCGTGTTAATTATGACTACTGAGATTTTGCGTAATATGCTGTACAGAGGTTCAGAGGTTTATTTTTTTTTTTTTTTATTTATATGAAAATAAAGTGTGTGTGTATATACACACTCTACTTTTTATTAGTACTGAAAAGGAAGAAGATTCTTAATTAATTTACGTATTTGCGTACGAATTAGGTAATGCGTGAGGTCGGTTGGGTGATATTTGACGAAATACATTACATGCGTGACAAAGAAAGAGGCGTGGTATGGGAAGAGACGCTTATACTGCTGCCGGACAACGTGCACTATGTATTTCTTTCCGCTACCATACCGAATGCGAAGCAGTTCGCAGAGTGGGTGACACATTTGCACAATCAACCTTGTCACGTGGTGTCCACGGATTACAGACCCACTCCGTTGCAGCATTACATATTTCCAGTCGGCGGTGACGGCATCCATCTGGTCAGTAATGATGATTTACGAAAAAAAACCTCATTTACAAGCCCGGAAAAAAATTATGTGACTTACACGCTGAAACAAATTTACTGTAAAACAGGTTGTAGACGAAAACGGTCAGTTTAAAGAGGAGAATTTTAACAGAGCCATGGCGTGCCTGCAGAACATGGGGGACGCGGCTAAGGGTGACACGAAGGGACGTAAAGGTGGTATACGCGCTACGAATAGCGGACAGACAAACATCTTCAAGATGATAAAAATGATCATGGAGAGAAACTTCGCGCCCGTGATAATCTTCAGCTTTTCGAAAAAGGATTGCGAGCTCTACGCGATGCAATTGGCCAAATTAGATCTGAATACACTGGATGAGAAAAAATTAGTGGATGAGGTGTTTAACAACGCGGTGGACGTTCTCAACGACGAGGACAAGAAGTTGCCGCAGGTCACGAATTTGTTGCCGCTTTTGCGACGCGGAATTGGCATCCATCACGGTGGACTTCTGCCGATCTTGAAGGAAACGGTTGAGATATTATTCGGAGAAGGCCTGATCAAAGCTCTCTTTGCCACCGAGACGTTCGCAATGGGCTTGAACATGCCGGCTCGCACTGTTCTGTTCACGGCGCCTCGTAAATTCGACGGCAAAGATTTCCGTTGGATCACATCGGGCGAATACATTCAGATGTCCGGTCGCGCCGGCAGAAGAGGTCTGGATGAGAAGGGAATTGTTATATTGATGATAGACGAGCAAGTAAGTCCGGCCATCGGCAAGGCTATTGTTCAAGGTAAACCGGATCCGATAAATTCCGCGTTTCATCTGACCTACAACATGGTCCTTAATCTTCTCCGTGTGGAAGAGATTAATCCAGAATACATGTTAGAAAGAAGTTTCTTCCAGTTTCAAAATCAAGCTAGTATTCCACATTTGTACAATAGTGAGTATACGCGTTATTGACACGTCATTCGTAATTAGATAACGGTTATAAAAACGGTTAAAAATTAAGAACCGCATTTTAATTGCGTTTTCAGAAGTGAAAGAGCTGTGCGATGCGTACAACGTCGTAACAGTCGAGCGGTACGACGAGATATCTTCTTATCACGACATACGCGAGCAACTGAACCGTTTGACGGAAGAATTCCGATCGTTTTTAACCCGGCCGGAATATCTCGTTCCGTTTCTACAGCCTGGCAGACTGGTTAAAGTGTGTATTCGTGTGCGATTCAGTACTACCGTCGCACTTTCGACGTGACTCATTTTTATTGCGCAAAATTGCAGGTGAAAAACGAATTTGAAACGTTCGATTGGGGCATCATAGTGAATTTTAAGAAAAAGACTCCAAAAAATCCGGTAAAAGACAAGACCGTTATCGTCATCGACATTTTGCTTCACATATCAAAGGATTCTAAAGAGACCAGCCCCATTCCGTGTCGCGAGGATGAAGAAGGCGAGATGGAAGTGATTCCCGTTTTGCATAATCTGATCACTAACATCAGTTCGCTCAGATTGTACTATCCGAAGGATCTCAGACCGTCCGACAATAGAAAGAGCGTTCTGAAAACAATACGTGAAGTGAAAAAGAGATTCCCGGATGGTCCGCCGTTGCTCAACCCCATCACAGATATGCGTATAGAAGATCAGGCTTTTAAGGAAATAGTGAAAAAAATCGAAACGCTGGAAAAACGACTGTACGCACATCCCTTGCACAAGGTGTCAAGCAATTTAATATGTTTAGAAACATATTTTTTTTTTTTTTTTTTTTTTTTTTTTTTTTTTATAACTCTCAATCTCATTGACTGTTCACAGGATCCCAATGTGAATGAATTGTATGAACGATTTTTACACAAGGAGGAATTGGCTGCGCAACTCAAGCAAGCGAAAGAGGAATTTAAACAGGCTAAATCGATACTACAAATGGACGAACTCAAGTGCAGAAAACGAGTTTTGAGAAGACTGGCATATTGCACGTCGGCGGACGTGATAGAACTGAAAGGACGCGTGGCGTGCGAACTGAACGGCGCCGACGAACTACTGATGACCGAGATGATCTTCAACGGTCTTTTTAACGCGTTAAGCGTGCCACAAATGGTGGCGTTGATCAGTTGTTTCGTGTGCGACGAAAAATCGAACGAAATGCCTAAAAGCACAGAGGAGTTGAGTGGTCCGCTCAGACAGATGCAGGACCTGGCTCGAAGAATAGCGAAGGTCTCGACGGAAGCCAATTTGGAATTAGACGAGGACGCGTACGTTGATCGGTTCAAACCATTTCTAATGGACGTTATATACGCTTGGTCCAAAGGCGCAACGTTCTTGCAAATTTGCAAGATGACAGACATATTTGAAGGTAACGTATACGTTGGCATATCTCGTTACTGCTGAAGCAGTAACGAGAATTTGGAACGTTATTTTTTTTTTTTTTTTTGCAAACAGGTACATAGATACAAACAAAACTGCGTGTTTCAGGATCTATCATCAGATGTATGCGTCGCTTGGAGGAAGTGCTTCGACAATTGTGTCAAGCTGCAAAAGGTATTGGTAACGCAGACCTAGAGATCAAATTCAGCGAAGCGATCAAACTCATAAAGCGAGACATTGTATTCGCCGCGTCCTTATATTTATGATGTGGAAAACACTGTGTCATAGATTTTTTTCCCTACGTTTGTTTTATATATCTGAGAATTTATACAAATTCTTATTAAATTATGTGTTCCTGTGTATAAATTTTTCATTCATATCGCCGCTGTCCGAAATGCATTTACAATTCGAAAACAAAAAGTAGCCCTAAAAACTCTTGTTTTAGACTTCAATTTATTCCTAGAAATTGAAAGTATATAATATATAGGTATATGCTGGAAAGAACTTGCTTCGTTTTCCTTTTTTTTTTTATAAAATAAAATTACATTTTTGTCATGCACGTGACACCACCGTAAAAGGAGTAAAGTTCAGCGTAAAAATGTACGATCCAGAAGGTAGATAGAACTCAGTGTGTTTGGCTATCTCGAGAGATTGTTAAATAAATACATTTTTTTCTTTTTAAGAATATTCGAATTAATCCGATACTTAATTTCTATATTTAAATTTAATTACAACACCTTATCATTTATCGTTCCTCTAAAATTACTGTTTCCTGCGGACAGAATTTCAGTTCCATCAACGTGAGTTTCGAATCCAGCGAAGTTAACTGAAACACAAATATTGACATGTTGCGGACGCTTTCAACAACGCCTTTGAAGGCCGCAAGATCTTTCGGAAATGTAATCTTCTTTCAATTTGCGCAAGAAAAAGTTCGAGAGATAAAATATGAACAAAATGTATATATAATATGAACATATTATATATTGCTTTACGTAACTACTTACATCTCTTCGTGGCCAATCAGAGAGTATCTTATATTCCTCCGTGGGGTAACCTTCCACGATGAGGAAGTTAAACAGCGTCTGTAGCGGTGTGTCCGACTGAAATTTACGTTCGAGATATTCTCCGGCAGGTAGTCGCACTCTTACTTTCATTATGCCATCACCCGCTCCCTGCTGCGGCTCGGGCGGCAAGCTGGATTCCACAGCCTGTCTGTGAGCTTCTTTTCTCGCTTTCTCGGCTAATCTTTCGTTTTCGGCCTGCTCCTTTTTCCTCTTCTCAAGTTCCTCTTGCATCTGCTTCGCTTCTTCTTTCGCTCTTAAAATATATTACAAACGTTACACTCATTTTTCTCAATGAAATCTTGTGCAAGAATACTGAGAACATGACCGATCATTTACCTATCGGCAGCCAAACTTTCTTGGTACGCCCTGTCTTGTTCTTGCTTGACTCGTTCTCTGGCTTGTCGTTCTTCTTCAACGCCAATATCAGCTCGTCTTTGTTCCTATTTTCACAAGACATGTTAATCGAAGTGCCGTACAAGTAATTCACATTTACACTTACCTGGAATACGTCGACAGCTTGTACCAAGTTGGTTAATAACTCGTTAACTCCCACATTGCCGTGTACAATGGCAAATATCTCTGTGTTAGATCTAGATCTCATAATAATCATGAGAACTGGCAAGGAATCAACGTCTATGCTTGACACAGCCAATGAACCGACGGTACCAAGGGTTTGATTTACAGAGTGCAAAAACCTAAAAATCAAACAAAATTTTGTTTTTGTTGTCAAATACTTGTATCTTTATATAATTCATTTTTCTTGCACACAAGATCGTCTTAGCGATATGAAAACCATTCATACCTTTCTTTGTTCGATTCGTATGTAATATCCCAACCCCATACTATAAAATTCGCCGAAAGAAGCTGAAGCACCGTTTCGAAGCCTAACAATTGAGTACAAAAGACGTTCGCTAATACGCTGTTATCGTGATGCAAATATACAGCCAGTAATTTTCTCTGCAACGTTACAAAAACATCAACTACTTATTATTTTTCTCGATGTTAACGTTACTTACGTAACGCAACAAGATTCACAACAAACCTCTTTCGCTGGTTTCAAACACGACTCTTTCAAGGCATCTTCAAATGTGCCGGCAAAAAATTCTGGATGTGCTGGCCCGTATCGCTTTTCGAATTGTTCCGCGAAATGTAACGTACCCATTACTTCGTCCACCACATTCTCTGGCACTGTTTTTGCAAGAAGAAAAAGAATATTGCAACGTTACAAACACAACAACAATAATAATTGTTATGATAACATTCTTTTTTCATGTACTAATTTACTCACTAAGACGTTCTATTTTAGTAGATTTAACATCGTCTATGAAAATATCGTCCTCGACGTTAAACGGTTCAGGAAATTGTTCGAATTCTTCTACATCTTCCTGCTCGTCTATGGAACTATCGCTGTCAACTAGATCTATAACTTTCTGCGAAACAATACAACAAACATCAAACTTGTGTTACTAGAAAACACTTTCTCGTACATGCTTCGAGCATACAACCTTCTTGTCTTCCTTTGAAGGTAGCTTCCCGACTGACAAATCATGTTCCGGATAACAAATACCGCTTTGTGCCAACATTACATTATCATCTTTTAAAGAACTAGGCCAACCCTTCCACTGTTGATTTCGTACTGGCACGTCTATTAACGAATACACATCTGTCTTCACTTCCAACACGGTACGTGTACCAGGAAATTTCAACTTGTATGTTTCATTGTGCACCTCATCTTTCACATTCAATGTGTAATTCTGACTCATGCGACTCGACAGGCTCACCCTTGATGAAAAACAAAGATTTGATTATTTTTAGAGAGATATATATATTATTAAAACGATTGCGAAGTTGCATTGACAAAAGTTTACAACTTACGTATCATTAGCCAAGTCACCAATTTGCGATATTGATGACAGGTACAATGTGACTTCCCTAGGCAGCTCTAACGTTTGTAATACCGTATTTAATGTTTGTGGTTCCTTCTTCCATCCGTGAAGTATTTGTTGACAAGGTGTTACATTTGTCTTGAGGAATATAAGCTGCTTAAGATCCTCTGAAAAATTTGAATGTTTGCATTTTTTTTTAATTCCACCTACTGTTCTGGGATTTTAACGCTGACAGATGCTAATCCTCAACACTATATCGAGACACATGATCTCAATCTATACTTACTCAAAGTGGATAATTCAGACAAATTTATCTTATAATCATTATCAAGGTAATTAATGTGGAATGTAAGTGTTCTATTCCTCATACAGCTCTTAGGTCTACTTGTCCCAGGTCTCGCATTTTCCGCTGTATCTGATACAACTTTTGGCGTATTACCTATTATTTTTTTTGAGTTCTGAGCTGTAGCTTGTAACTTTGTTGAAGATGACTGTGGTATTGCTTTAATTTCCTCCACCATTTCTATGTCCGGAGCCATTTCGGAAGGTAGCTGTTGCGTACCTTGAGGCATAGCTTTGTTTATTGCAGCCTGAGCAAAACAAACACATCTTAATACTGTGAGAATTTTATATAATTTTACATTATTGACAAAGCAAAGAAATATTATCGATTTCTACCTACCAACAAATCCCAATTTGTCTCTTCCAGATACAAAATAGCTTCTCCGAAATCATCGATTCCAGTGCAAGCCTACGAACACATACGGAGTTTCAAATTAAAAAAAAAAAAAAAGCAAAAACCCACGTTTTGAATTCGGTTTAAAATGAAAATCAAACACGTGTCAACAAACTGCACGCAGGACACGTTAATGGCAGTTGTTTTGGTGCGAGAATTTTTCAATTTTATCCGGACAAAGAACATGTGAAATGACGTGACAAAGAAATCAACGTTTCAGCGAATTTTGTTCGCGAATGTCAATTTAGAATCCGACAAATACGTGTCGCATAAGTTCGATCGAAGTTTCGAGTGTTGTGAAAATTCCTGTGAAAACTCGCGAGCGAAAGCTCCGTTCAAATGTCTCCAATTATTGTCGATGTCATCGCACGAAACTTTCCTAACCTAACCCTAAGACAAAGCATTTTGCAAATGTGCAAACAAAGTCGCGCGATGAGTATTCAAGAATGATTACCTGAAAATCAGCCAGTATCGCGTCCCGATTTTCGGCCATCGCAACGATACTTCAATACGCAAAAACTGTGTGACGACTCGCCGAAAAAAACGATACTCCTCCGTGTGATCTCGCGAATCTCGCGTTCTATTATCTCTCAACTATGTTACAAACATATATATATAACACGAGCAACACCATGAAAACCATTGCCATCCATTGCCTTCTTCAGCCTTCGTCTTTGATGATGAGTAACACGAGAGTGAGTGGAAAATATTTAATGACGCCTAGTGTATTTCACCTCAGTGTTAAGCATGGAAATGTGCTTCAACCCTAGACGTCACAACTATCTCTTATTTACAATTTGGACGGGTTTTCATTGCGCATTGGATTTGATGAATCGTCACGCTCTTTGGTCGGGCACACGAGCTCTCTCTGTACACATCTATCGTTTCGATTCTTCGCAGGTGAAGAAGAACAGGCCTGTATTTTGGCGGGATTTGCCGAGCGGAAACGGAAAACGGAGTGAAGGACGTTTTCAAGTTTTGAATCGCTTGCTTCGGTGCTCAGATCGTCTTACGTGAGAGTACCGAAATTGTCAAACTGCATTTCATTCCGCAATTAACCTCCGTTCTCCAATAATGCGATGAATCAGTCTGGATTATTGGCGTCTTCGTAGCGTACGATTGCAAATAAAATTAACAGATACATTGGCACAGAGGTTACATGCACGCAGTTGACATGCTGTCAATAGTTGGCTCTAGATTTCTTTATTTGACAATTATCTAGATACAATGACACAAACCGTCTGGAGAAAGTGAATCTGATGAGATTTGTGTAATTTACCGAAGTGCCGGAGTCCGCGAAGAAATTGAATACCTACATTACGCGCGCGTCTTGATTTGAATCGCCGATGGCGGTGATATCTCACGGCATGTTTTTTAAAATCCGTTTACATATTCCTTGTTCCAGATGATTCTCGTCAACCTGATAACAAATTTGTGTTTATGAGCCGATCAGAATGGGCGATGATGAAAGGAAGAAAGCGTGCACAGAGTTTATTAAACGTCTCAAGTGTAAGTGGACATGTTGCAAGTATTTTTTATATTTATGTGAAAAACTGACTAATTTCAATTATTCTCTTGCAGCAAACCCAAACAGATATTCTGATTTTAATGTATCTATTGCCATTTTACAAGAAGAAGCTGCTACAAGAGGATTGGATGATGATCTTCTTCAAAAGCTCTCAGATCTCATTCTACATACAGACTTGAGTTAGTATAAAAATTAACATTACATGGTGTTGTGTTGTAAATGTGATAGCTTTGATTCTTTTGCATTTTCACAAATGTAATACATTTTGAATTTATATGTTAGATGCAACCAAAGCAACAGTGTTAATAAAATGTCTCATTCCAAGATACAAAGTACCTAAAGAAATAGCAAAGTCTATGATTATTTGGTGTATATCAACTGATCTACTAGTTACTGTTTCCACACTCATTGTACAATGGATCATAGGTAATGTAATTTGTTGTGAAACTAAATTATAAAGAGAGTTTATGTAAAATAAAGGTATATTTTATATTTGTAATTTATTACATATGTTCACAGGCTTGTGGGATTATGAATTAGTAGATAGAAGATTAATCAGCATATATTATGATGTTTTTTTCTACATGATGCTCAAGAAGGAAAAACTGGTAAGATATAAGCAATCTTTTTATCTTAATTAACATTTGAAAAAATTGATGAAATATGCATTTTGATTATTTTATTAACTATAAGTGATATAAAATTTAGGAGCGTCATTTAGCACGTCTCATCTATGTGTCAACAAGACCAGAAGATGTTACTCGACGAGATGTCTTAAGATTATTGAATCTTCAGAAGAAGTATTCTAAGCCTCGTGCACATATCACTGCATTACTTTTGTAAGCACAAATGATTATAAAATATTCGTTTGTCATTGATGATATTAATCATTTTGAAACATGTTCTCAGCTTGTTTAAGTCGTACAAGCCGGAATTAGTGCCGGAAAAAATAAACTCTGTGAATATAGAAAGTGTGTGGAAATCTATACCTGAGAATATGCGAGTAGCACTAGAAGATGCCAGGGATCGTGCAGAAATTCAACAATCTCAAAGTGTTCAAGCTTATTTTAATTGGAATGTAGCACAGGTACAACAATTTCTCTTATATTAAAATATAACATGCAGTTCTGTGTCAAATGATTCATCATGGATAAACCGTAAAAATGCATTATATGAGTGTAGAAAGTCAAGAAAAAAAAACTGGAGCTTCTGCCTTCTGTGGGATACTTTCATATTGGTTCGAGTATTTTTAAAAGCGAAAACGCAAAGTTGATTTTTGATATAAACAGGTGAGTGCACTAAATCGTAATATGCATTGAAATATGCGATATTAACATATATATGATGTATATATATTTTAGCATAGAAGACTTGGGAAAGTATCATCAAAATGTTGAATTACCTTGTAAAGCTGTTTCACTTTTGACAAACATGGCTGGTTATCATCTTCTTACCTTTGCGGATATTCAGTATCAAAGTAGATTTTCATATAATCTTTACAATACACTGACAAGAGGTACGTGTATATTTATGGATATTTATTTAGAAAAGAAAGCAAGTTAAACGTGTAATAAAAACATGACACATTTTTGAAAACTTGTAACTTTTTCACACTCTTGTAATTAATACTTCGTTATCTTTTACATTTAAGCATTTATACTAGAAAGAGAAAAGTTCTCTGAGGAACAAATGGATCAATTCCTTGCCATGACGGTTGAATTCTCTCGATATATGCAAGAAGGAGTTCTTGTTACCAAATTGTTCTTCGACGAATTCCTATATCACAATACGGGAGAGCATCTTCAGAAGATGCTGCACTTGTTAGAATGGATGACTTCCATAACAGTAACTGGTATCTAATCAATACGTTCGGATTAAACACTGTCAAAGATATATTACAAGCTTTTTCATTTTCAGAGTTACAAGAAAATATTCTGATACATGTACGAAATATATTTTTTGAATCGACTTTAGCTATGAAATGTGAAATAATTAAATCTTTGCAAAAACTGATTACAAACTTGGTAAGAGTTAATATTGTTTTTTTATAAACGTTTTTATTAAAAACTTATATATTTTACAGAATAATTATTTTATTTAAAAAGATGGTTACATTAATTATATTGGTTACAGTTTGTTAGACAAGGACTTGAAGAACCGTTTTCAAATGTGTCATGTTTTTTACATCAAGAGCCATTAGAAAATTTACCAGAAATTGTATCTGTGCTTACAACGATATCGGAAAATCTTATCGTACATGGATTGAACATACATAAATATGATGTTGTGTTATTGTCGGAAAGTTTAACTTTTTATGAGGAGGTATGCATGAAAATCAACAAGTAAAAAAATAATTTAGATATATATTTAAAATTGAATTAATATAAATGTTTCATTACTATTTGATCTTTGAGTTTTTGCTTTTCTTTTTAAAGATCTGCACGTTAGAAAGCCGTAGTCACATTTTATCTTGGACATTGGCACCTCCAGCAGTTATTTACGGAGCATTTGTTACAAAAAGCTGTGCCATTTTGTCAAGAGTTTGCACATTGTTGTTGAGGTACCGAAGTACTGTATTTCAATGTTACTTTTGTTTTTTTTAATTTTTTTTTTTTTTACTAAAACTACTTTTAGTTACTAAATGCTTTGAATTCTTACAGATATCGCAAAATGAGTCTACAATTCCGTCAAATTCTGCCAGTAAACGTATATAAAGAAAAAGTTCACATTATATCTATTTATGCACTTGATCTTTACAAAGCATTGTGGCAGGATGAGGTGTGTATATTCAAACTCAAAATAAGCAAACGTACATTGACGTAAACAAGCAAAATTAAAACATTTGTTTGTAAACAGCCTTTTAGTAACAGAAAGGATGGTTACTTTTTAAGAAATGTCTCGGAAAAAGTTATTCGCGATCTAGACGATTGTGATCTGGATTCTTCACTGAGTATTAGTAACCATTATGCAGTATTACCCTATAAGTACACAATAAACACCTCGGGCTTAGACATAAGTACAAAGGAAGTACGTATTAACTTCTTTTATTATTATACACATTTAATTATTAAATATATACGTTATTACAAGAGTTTACGTTTCTAGGCTGCTATGAGTATGGCTTTGTATTATTATCCTGCAGTGAATAAATTTATTAGTGCGTTTGACGCAAAATAACATATTTGAAAATTGCTGTAAGAGAAAAAGAATTCATTTTTTACTTTCTCTAATCGGCAGTTTGTACATATACAGTTGCAGTAGCCAAGGAACTCCTGTATTGGAGTAAATATGTGAGATACAAAAAAAGTAAGTTTATTTAAAATTTTTGTTAAAAAACAATTTACAAAACAATTTATCTTTATTAGCAAATAAAATAAAAAATCGGTGCAATAGTTCTGTTTCCTTTATTACCTTTTATGTAAGTTTATTTCTTGAAGGCAAACTTGTGTGTGATGAAGGGATTTACAAGTTCTTCTCGAGTGATAGATTTAAACAAAACTTTGCGTAAAGAAAATTACATAAAATATATGCACATTGATACATATATATACATATCATATTTTATTAAATATTAATAATGAAAACATATAGCAAAAAGAAAATATATCAATATAATTTTAGAATAATATATGAAAATCTATTTTAATGCATTACACTTGCATATCTTATTCAACGTCTCTTTATTTGCCTGAACTTTTAACTTATTACAAATAATAACGCAAATAGTAGCGATTACGTTTCGATAACGCAAACGAAAATTGCTAGTTCGTGTCACATACTCATTAGTGGATCTCTCTCTCAAGTCTTTTACGTTTTTCCGATTGATTACACTAAAGGCAGTGACTTTAGCTTAAATCGTAAAAACTGTTCAGTAAAAACAATATTATATATACACGATAAAAATTACGAAATCTTGCTGAAATTAAATTTCAACGAACATGTAAACGCACTTATATGGCACGAATGAAGTTATAACCGTCATCTGTGTCTGCAAAATATCGGCCATACCTTTATATTTCTTGTACTTAATACGCGTGATAAGATATGATATAATCCTCATATTAATCTTTCTATATTACTATAATTAATGATTTACGCAAATCTTTGATACCGTTCTAATATATTCTCATTAACTTTCTATTTTTAGCTATTTTTGAACGAAAATTTGTCTTTTCAATTGCACAAGTTTCATAAATAATCGCACAAAAATATGAAAAAAAATAAAAATGCATTTTATGCTGCATTTTTAGTGTAAAGTGTTTTTTTTTACACGATGTATTCGCGATCGTACATATATATA
>QVOB01012619.1:0-10661 GCA_014839585.1 Pseudomyrmex concolor
TATGTATGTATGTGTGTGTGTATATATATATATATATATATATATATATATATATATATATATATATATTCTACATGACAGATAGAAAATATGCGAAAAAATAATTTCTGCGTGTATGTATATATATGTATATGTATACACACACAAATTATTACAGCACCGGTCACAAAAGTTTCGTTCGAATAAGAGTTCAAATTTTAAGTTACGAACTAACAGTAGAAACGCATATATGATAATGATGTATATGGAATAGTTTTGCAAGTTTCACCAAATTTTTTCTCTTTAACACTAATTCATATAAGTGATATATTCAGAACATGTCAAAACGTACGTAGTTGCTCGATTAGGCATAATAGAATTATATGTGATATGACACACCTGTTTGTTTCATTTTACCCAAAAATTGTTACAATATGTTAAAAATTTTCTCTCATCAATCCCGCATGTGTGTATATGTTGATTTTAAGTTTTACTTAAATTTACATAAGGGCATTTGCGTGTATGGTCATGCGATATATAATGAGATCAATAGCTGTTGTTGTGCCTAATATGCTACATCGCTCGGCGATATAACTTAATACTAAATAACAACAGAAGTAAGTACGCAATTAAGTATCTGGAAGCGCATAAGACATAAATAACTAAGAGGATATCTGCGCGGATACTTTTTTTACTTTTTGCAACATTTTCAACAGAAAACATGAAAGCTTTTTACTGTCCTAGCTAACTTAATAAATTAGCTATATATCAGGGAATTTACAAATTATTCAGGAAGCAGATATATATTTAATATTAAAAGTACTCAAATTGGTTTTTGTTGTGGACTCATTTTCGTTCGCCTTCTTCTTTCCGCTTTCTTTTACTCGTGCGCTCTTTCTCTCTCTCTCTCTCTCTTTCTCTTTCATGCATAAACATATTCGTAAAAAGCGCTGAATAAAGTCCAATATGATAAAAATTAAGGTACTTCTATTGTGTTATGTATGTCTTCCTTTTATTGCGTGAAATAATGTTTTTGGAAATAGCAAACTTACCTATGACATTTCCTTACCTCATTAATTTATTTTAATAAAAAAGCATTGAATATTAAAATAATTACATATACGTGCTTGTAAATTCACGTAAATTACCAATGCATGTGTTCCATGCGTGTGAGGTACGAGTATACACAAATAAACATGTAAAGTGAATGTTTATATACATATGCACAATATGTGCATGTTTTTTATTCTTCTATATGTATGTGTGTAAAAGAAACTTGATGTTATAGTTTTTTAATATTATTATTTGTATATATCTCCTCTCTCTCTTTCTCTGGAAGTTTAATTTTTTAAATAATAAAAAAAAGAAAAAACTAAATACCCTGGTAAGGTACAAACATACTTTACTTGATCAAATCGTTTTGTCTTCTTAAGTTTTATTTCTCTTGTTGACTAAACTCAGTTTAGCACTTTGTTATCTGATCAAAAAAGTCTCTAGATATATCTTTGATACGCAAAGTAAAATAATTTTGTATAACAACGCAAAAATGACTATGCCACGCAAGTGCCCTAATAGTTACAATGACGCGTTACAAGATGGTGTATCAAAGTTTTTTTCCAGTAAATATTTACATATATTCATCATATTATTTCTCTTTGCTATATATGTTGTGTACAAACAAATATAAACAAACGCAAGTTAATCGAAACTTAACAATTTATTTGCAAGACTAAAGATAAATGTAATATTCTGGACACTGGGACAATTCGGAAATATAGAAATGCATGTACGATTTTCTTCTCTTTTTCCCATAAACTAACACAACCATCGGACTTATTTTGATGCACACTAAGAGATGCACAAATATAATATATACGTATATGTATATATGTATATACATATATATAATACACACACACACAACACACATACACACAGTTATTAATATATGCAGATTAGAAAACGTTTACATAACTTTTTCTTAAAAAATAATAGATTAGTATATTGATCTTTTGAAGGATGAAATAAAAACTTGATGTAACACACATTGTGTTTGTATGTATGTCAATGTGAGTTGTGTGTGCGCACATACACGCGCGTGCTGGAAAGCCTTTACGTTATCTTTTATTTATGTGGATCATCCGAAAAACATGGACTCAATTCAGTATCCAATGAGTCCAGATACCAAGTCATAAGTGCTTGAAAGGGTATCTTTTTTCCATAAAAGGCAAAAACTTTGAACGAATGTTAAATATCTAATATAAATATTTGTGCTTTGTAGAACTTCCTTCTTCGCTTGACTAGTTGGTCATGATCCACTACTAGTGTTCGTAAGTAAATTGTCATGACAGTGCTTCATATGTACAATTATTATGGAAGAATAATCTTGCAATAGTAACGAGTTACATAATGTTCATAGCGTAATGAAACAAGTACTGGCTTTCTTGCGGATAAAATAAAAACATGTTCCTTGTTATAACATCAATTAATTATCGTGAACTGATTCTATTTTTATATCATTATCGTTTAACTGTTCGTAATGCCACACATCACATTCTCTCTTCATTTCATCTTTACAAAAAAGTTTTTCATAAGCCAAACAGAATCAACAACCTTTCTTAAATTCTATAAGAGTACGAATTTAGAAAAAAATCAAAATTATACACAACACCTCAAGTAACACATAAATAATAAGCCAATTGATAAATTTACAACATGTATGCGAGTATTTCAAACTTGCACTTCATGTACCTGTGTGTTGTATGTCTTTCTGTGCCTATGTATTTGTCTGCGCATACAAATAATATTTTTAGCCAACAGATCTTACTAACATTCGCACCATGTACCTGCAATGATGCTATAATTTGTTATAGTTATGTAACGTCTTTTAATAATTTAAAAAAATAATTTTCTATTCTAATTCCAAAAACAAAACTAATGAACGCTACAGAAAAAATATTATCTTCATACACAACTTTTTTTTACATCACTCCAATGATTATTTATGCATAAGTATAATGAATTAAATATTCTTCTTAAATCAAATAATTATATATATATATATATATATATATATATGTATGTATATATATGTGTATATACATATATATATATATATGAAAAAATAACTTTGCTCTCTATTTTTGTACTCGCAATAAAATGACCATTTCGCGTATTTATAGTCTTTTTTTCTTTCAATACTATGGCATTACATAATATCATATCAGCATTTCTTGCTAATTTTTATAGTAATCAAATTAAGTCGTTTTTCTCTTCATTGTCAACAAAGTTTTTAGATTTCTCAAAAATCAATCATCATTTATCACTCAAATTTGTACATTTTTACTTCCGCAGAAAGAAAAAAAAACAAAAAAATGTTGCGGTTTCTTCCGTTTGAAAGCCAATACATAAAAAATTTACTAAAAACTAAAAAAGTACAAGAATTTAAAAGCATAGAAATATGCGCATGAGAGATATCGAATATACAATCATCTTAAATAAAATTTGGCGTCGTGACATTTACTTTGATCCTTCCTGGATAATAATGCTATTTTCCACTGATGTTGATAATGGCTATTTCTGATGATCTCATGACATAAAATGGCTCGACACATGCTAATGATATTTAAATAGAGTTTGTATGATAGACTAGCTTCAGTTATACGACTTGAATAAGAATCTTTGACAAGTCATCATATGTTTAGGCATATGCTGCAGGAATATCATAGTACAGATATATAAACTTCTCCTTTAACATATAAATTCGATAATAAAATATTTCTCACATTAGCTTTTTTGCAATTTTATAAGAACGCCAGTTTTAAAGTAAGTTATACAATCAATATATCTCTCGCAAAATAATATTGATTCTTTATTGATAGTGTATAACAATTTCTCTATATATTGCAAATTGTTATACTTCATCAATATTATTTCTATATTATATATCGATCGTAAAAGTTGCTCAAAGCAGTTTTCACAATTGCATTAAATCAGAATTTCAATGAATTAACCAATAAACATAATTTATCTCTTATGCTTTATAAAAGGGGCTTCATTTTTATCTCATAACTATTACATAGTTATGAGAGATGTATCTTTTCTAAATATCTTCTCTTTCTTTCTCACGCAGACGCGTGTGAGAACATATAAAAAAAAAACTTATATATAAATTCAATCTCTTATGTATATAGAAAAAAAAATATATATATATATATGTATATATATATATATATAAACATATACATATATATAAACAAGTGTTCACACAGTATATTATTTTGCAATTGTTAAGCATTGCTATTAATATTCAGACATGTTTTCTGTTTGTTCACTGGTAAAAATCACTGGTACGTTATATGTCTGTAAGATCAACCTGCAGCATAAACATTACAAATTAAATCTGTCACCAGATTTTCTTGACATTTTAAAACCCAGTGTCGTGTGATCATAAGTAATGTCAACGGTTTCCATTTTTTTTTTGTTTTTTTTTTTTTGTTTTTTGAAAGAACAAGACAATAAAAACATGTTTCGTGAAGTTTCTCATGGAAGACTTTTAGATAAATTTTTTTGACATTATGTGTGTGTGTGAGAGAAAGAGAGAGAGAGAAAAGAGAGAGAAAGAGAGAGAGAAAGTTGATCCGTATATAATAAAATTCTATTGTCTTAAAAAAGAGGTGGATACACAAAATAGATCCAGTAACAACTAATGATAAATTCATTATGTTTTCGCGAGCTAAATATATTCAAAGGAATTAAACAATATTTCCACGGAGAAACTTTTGAAACATCTTTTTGTAGTTGATGTGTGTATCCTACTATTGGGTTCTGAATGAAAGAAGTAGCAGTTCTTAAGCTTCGGTTGATGCTACAAGAGAGCTCTTAGGCGTGTACGCTGTCGCGTTTGGATCCAAATTCGACACAGTACACCCAGGACAGGGGGAACTTTCGTTCGAACGTATTTTTGTTCCTGCAACTCTCACTTCACTATTTAAACGAAGCTTGGACGTCGCGCAGGTTGGCGCTGGACCAAATGTGTCTTGTGGCATCACAGCTAAATCTTGCGCTATTTTTGTTTTTAACATCTCAATTTCTTTCTCTTGAGATCTGATTAAGCCTAATATAACAGAAAACAATATGATATATACTAGCAACAACAATCTGCAATACTCCTTTGTTTTTTTGCGATTTTTACTCTTTGTTTGTAATATTATAAAATATTATAAAGCTTACTTTCTGTTTTTAACCATATTGTATATATTAAGAAGAGATATAATATATACAAAAATATATATAATACTTACTTTCTCGAATTTCTAATTGTCGCTTGACTTCGCCGAGTGCCGAAAAAAGATCAAGTTTTATACGTGTTTCCGCACTTAAACTGTTTTCTAAATGCGCGTTTTTATCTTGTAGCGCATTGAGTGCAGCAACCAAAATTTCAGATTCTCTGTGATTTTCTTGACAACGCGCTGCATCTTTTTCCAATACATTACACCTGATGTCAATATAAGAAACATATGTTTATGTTTTGATGATTTGAAATTCTTTAAAATTATCTACTATTAACTTATACAGTGAAGTATAGCATACTTCTTACCTCTCTTCTTTCGATTTAAGTTCACGACGCAAGTTTTTAAGATCCTGTTCCATTTGAGATCTACGATTTTTACATGCATCAGTGCATTCTTGTCTAATAAGTGGAGGTGGTGGCGGTGGGATTGCGGAACGTGCCTCCTCGGCAGCTCGTCTTGCCCTACGCTCGGAAACTAAGGACGCCTCACATGCAGTCCGTTGTTTTCTTTCTTCCGCAATTCGTTTTTCTAACGATGACATTGTCTGTTTGTCTAGTTGACGCGCTGTCACTAGACCATGTAATCTGCGAGATAGAATTTATTTACTTATATTTTACAATCAATGTTTTATTGAGAATACGAGCACCGTATCAATAATATTTTAATTGAGAAAAAATTTAATGTGATATATTAACATGTCATTTCATTTTTCCTTGATTTCCAAATCACGCGATTTGTCTGATGCAATATATATCCAGCACGAAACAACATTTATGTACTGTAGATTTTAGGTTGTGTTATGTTACATCTACATAAAGTTTGTTCTTTTTTCACTCTAAGACTCAATTCGATTAAAAATATATACAGAGTTAATTTATCGATTAACTTAATAGATCTATTAAATGTCAATAATAATCGGTCAATTCTAACAGAATAATCAGCCGATTAATTTAATCTGATGACATGATGGAACCGATCCTATCCTCAGAATTAAATTCTGAGTTGTAAAAACAAACAATAAACTTGTTACAATAAGAGAGATTAGAACTATTAGCGCGTATATAATGACAATTTCAAGTGAGTATATAAACACAAACATAAACAGTGCTAAAGACAAGAGGTTTCGATAAAATATCTTTTTTTATTCTTACAGCTCTTTTGACAGACATATCACAAGATTAATGAACTCAAAGAGATTTGACTAGAGTATTAAAAATATTTTAATTATAAAATAATATACTTACTTGCTTTGTAACTGATCGTTATCGTGTTGGAGCTGTTGAATGTCGCCTTTAGCCTGACGTTCTCCATTGAGTAAGATATTAATTTGTGATCGTAATTCTTGTTCTAATTGTCGACTTGACTGCAAATCTGATTTCAAACGTTTTATGTCTGCTTCAAGCCTGCGACACACCAGTAACCTATTTAAATAACAAATTATGCAGAAGAAATTGATGAGATCTAGTAAATACTTATACATGTATATAAATAAATAAATAAACATATATATATATAGTGCTGTAAATTGACTATTTAAATAATAGAGTACATAGAATATTACGAAAAATAAATAGTGTCTTTATAATGATAACAGAATGTACACATAAACAAAAACATACACACAACAAAACACTAGTGTTATTACAATTTTCACCAGTGCTTTTGTAGACTTATTAATAGAATTCCTGCAGTAACTTGAAAGAAGTTTTTTTCATATCATAATACCTTTGGTAATAATCTTCTTGTTGCTTTTGTTGTTCTGCAGTGATGTCACCTGTATTTTTAACTTGTCGAGTCTTACGTTCACGTTGGGCATTAGTCGACGATGAATCTCGACTTTCCTTCACATTGTTCCATTTTACTGAACCGTTTGATTGCGACTTTATAGTAGCGTGTCCGTAACCTTTGATGGATTTATCCTTTTCTACTTCATTTATGTCGAAATCGTTTACAGATCTATTTTACCGTATTTTTAATTAGTACTAATGTAAAAATATAAAAAAATAAATATATAGTTATTTTCATCATTCTAAAATTGACCATACCCCACTTTTTCAATGATTTGTATATCATTGTGTGATACTGCATTTCCGTTACTGTGTATAAATTTCTTATCACCTTTGTCTGATGGTGAATTATTAGATATACTGTGTTTATTATGCTGTTCTTCTTGCTTTTCACTCTTGTCTAAAGATTTCCTATGAGTACTTTTAGTAGCACTTTGTGCTTGTGATGTAATTTGGCTATTATTATGTACTCCACCATTTTGTACGTTTGCCTCTACAGAATTATTATGCCCTCCTAAAAAAGCAAATAACACTGTCAAAATGTTTAATTAGGATAAAAATCTTTTTATATTCAAGAAAAAAAATAAATATTGATACTAAATACAAACTACCTCTGCTTTTTTCAGGGCTTGGATTATATTGTGGACTCAATTTGTGAGTTTGACTTTTGACGTGTTCTATCGATGGGGTAACATGGTGTGTCAGTGTGTGCGCTTGTATTGACATATCTTCTGGCTCTGCAGGCAGTGCTTGTTGCAGTAACTGTAGATAGAACTCGTTCTCTTTTGCCACATCTTTCTGTTTCTTCTGTCAAGCAAACATATATCAAGATGTACAAATAATCATCTATGTGAAAGAATATTGAAATTTTATACATGTATTTTTATAATAAATCAATATAAAGTTTGAGTGGGAGACATACCTGCCTCATTCTGTAGCCTATATAGCCTTTAAAACCAAAGCCCAATGTAACTACAGGATAGCCAATGCTGCAAAACATGTACATATATAACATTTATATGTGCATATAAATTACATCAAAGATTTGTTTATATTTTTATATTAATTGTTTATATTTTTTATTAATCTTATAAAAACAAAAGGAAAAGAACTATACCAATGTGCTGCAAATGGCCGGCAGAGGTCTAGATGAAATGGCATATGACGCAAGTCACGCAACCGCACTGCTGCTTCTATATATAGAAATAGCAACCATAGTGTCACAGTTGGTAGACACACTCCTTTATCTGTACAATATTAAATTTAATTATTTTTCAGTATCTATTTTACAATATATCCTAGTTTCTATAAATTCGTATATAATACATTACATAAACAAGAAGTAAAATATTATATCTGGATAAATATTTCATGTAAAATAGTTTAAA
This sequence comes from Pseudomyrmex concolor, assembly GCA_014839585.1. Classification (NCBI taxonomy): domain Eukaryota; kingdom Metazoa; phylum Arthropoda; class Insecta; order Hymenoptera; family Formicidae; genus Pseudomyrmex; species Pseudomyrmex concolor. The sequence continues at coordinate 8,449 of QVOB01012619.1, forward strand.
CATCTTTGCTTTTTACATACCTGTGTGCCAAACGTATTGCACCCAAACATAAGTGCTGGCAGCAAAAAACAGCCAATGCACAGGGATGAAAAAGAAGCAAATCATGTCTGACGTGAGTGCAATACAAATAAAAAATACAGAGAAGGCCTGAAAAAGATATAATATACTTTTGTGTAATTTCCTAATTCCACAATAATTTATTATTATATATCAATATTTACCAAGCCTTGATATTTAAAGGAATCGTAAACGCTTCGAAGGAGTAACCAGAACGGCCATAAAAATTCAAAACGGAATTCCAACATGAAGTCTGCCAGGATCACCATGGCCCATATTACAAGAAACTTCAGATAAAGCAAAGTACTGTAACAATATCATGGTTATTAATGCATAAAAAAATTGTTATTTGCCAAATTACATTTCAAAAGAATTATCTCTCCATATCATGTTTTATCTATAAGCAGTTCTTTCTTTTTCTTAATCTTTGTTTTCATTCGGCGTAGTATCAAACAAATGATTAGATAGCAAAGTGCATAAAGTATAAGAAGGTACACAGATAAAAAACACAAAAAGCTTACATAAGACTACGATCTTTTCAGAAAAAAAAAGAAAAGAAAAACAAGAATTGACTATCAGTTAAGTCTGTTCCATTTTGTTATTGTAATACTTGGCTGCAAATATGTAGCACATGCAACATTCAGTATGATGATATATATGTATATATAAGGAGATGCGAGATGGCACATCGGAATTGAAAGCTAGAGAAAGACAGAAAATTGATGAAAACATGAACGTTTACAATGAGGATATGTGTGTATAGATGCTCAGTCTGGACACACATATAAGTGTCAAGCGGAACCGGGAATCGCGCCGATCGTATCAATTCGGCGTCGTGATGCTCGGTTGAACGCGTGACGTCTATGCTGCGACCCGACTCGCGGTCGCGGCGGGATTTTGGTTATTTTTTTTTTTCGCGAGTAATGGCTAACATTTTCTCTCGTGATGCACAGAAATATATACATTCGCATATGGCGGGCGCGAGAATTTACCTTCCGTAGATTCCCTCGGCGAGCTTGTTGCGTTTCAAGGGCCTCCGAAGCTTACCGCACTCGACATTTCTCCTCTTCATATTCCTCGACACTTTCACCACCAAGCAAAGCGACGTTACTCGCGGCGCGCTACGGTAACAAAAAAACTCAGCCGCGGCGACTAGCAAGCGGCGGGTATACTTACTTCTTGTCTGGCGCGGAATATACACGTTCGCGTACGAAAAAACTCGGGCTCTCTCTCGCGCGCGCGACTTCTATCAGTCTCTTTTGTTGTCATTCGCCTCTAGACAGAATAACAGATTCGAGGTCTCACGGCGGTTTACCAAGCAGCTGATTGGTCCATCGCAGGACATGGCGCTTATAATCAGCGACGAGGAATCACCTGCCGTTTACTAATTGCGCGATGCAGCGCGACGTGCAACGCACACGCGTTCGAGATGGCCAATGTTGTTTCATGAAAATCGCAAAATTGTTACTCTCGCTAAATCATGCGACAATTCGCTTTCCGATAACTGATTTCTCTTTGTCATGTACACTCTCTTTCTCTCTTTTCTTATTTGATCCTTTTGTTCTCTCTTGCACGCACGATTTTCCATCTACGATTTCGGGTCTCTACGAGCCTTTATCGATCGTAGATGTCACCCGACCGCGCTATGGTCGGTCCATCGGCTCATTTCGCGCGCGTTACCAGCGCCGCCGCTGGCAACACGCGTCGTTCTTCCTGTCTTCTTTTTTCTTTTGCCGCGCTCTTTTTTCATCGACACATGTGTTATTGAGAATGCGTTCCGATATTCACTGCTCGATTCAGTACTCGAAATCTATAGCACGTGTGACGTGAAGTATAGATCTTTTTAGTACTGGCAGTGAATATGGGAACGCAGCCGGATAGTGTTTCTCGTATATACAACAATCTTCTGCAGCTGCGCAAAAGCGGTAGAGAATATTGTAATATTTGTTATGATATCTCTGCATGTAAATGCGTATGCAGCGTAAGAAGTTCTGCGAAGGCTATCAGACGGAGGTTATCTCAAAGACGTCTTCCACGTATTTGTCAGATTAACGCAAACCTAAAAGAAGTGAAAATGGCGGCCGTAATGGTCGGACGTGCGTAGTTACGTAGTTGTTATTTTTGGACAATTTCTGGGTGTATTACACCTGTTCTTC
>QVOB01012620.1:0-43885 GCA_014839585.1 Pseudomyrmex concolor
ATCTCGATGTGTAATTAGATCAAGAAAGGATTCAATCTCGTTTTCGAGGTTCGGCACGATAACGCCGTGGTGGCGCGAGGTAGTCGCGGGGACACCCGCTGATTAATGATCCGCAATCAGAGTCGGAGGAGAGACTCTGGCGGCTCGTAAAAGCGGCGTTTAACGTCGCGCATCGCCTCATCATTCTCCCGCTATAAATCAATTTAAGCGCGCGCGAAGGACTTTTCTCCTTTTCGACAGGTTTCCGCTGGCTCGCGTTCTTCGTCGCGCGCGGTCACGATCTTCACTCCGCGGAGATTGTTTTCTTATTCGCGCCGCAAAGTCGAAAAAAATTCGAACACTTCGTCGGAAGCGTGTCGTCGAGAACGCGCGAAGAAGAACTCGAGAAGAATCGAGCTGATGGCGCAGCGGTTTCATACAAATGTCTTGAAGAAACGATACAACGTGCGTTTTACGCCGCCGCTCAACGGCAGCTCTCGGAGATGTGCGAGCTTGATAAATATATCCGCGTGACGAAGACAAGAAGAGAGACAACAAAAAGAGCGGCCGATAGTTGTCTATATATAACTGTGTAACCGATTAACGATTAGCTAATACCTGTTTTGCAATTAGGTATATCCTTCGCGCGTATAAACCCTTGCGCGCGAGAGCAATGACGAGAGACCCCGTCGTCCGTCGCGCGCACGTCCAACCAAACGAACAATCGGGAACTAACGAACGCGGATCTCGTCGGCGCTTATCAGCTACCAAAAGCTCGCGCGTAGCCCGCGTACAAAATCGTTAAGAGCATTATGCCGCGGAATTAAGACGTGACTGTTGCGGCCGAGAAGTGGCAGCGACGCATTAATCATTCCCTGGGTGCACAGCCGCCAGCGAACGATGACGTCGATTCTCTCTTCTGTCGCCATTGTCGGTCTATATGTGGTTTCAATGCCGCGTGATTATACCACGTGTTACGTGCTATCTCTATCTATCTCTCTCGCACGTGGTCACTCTCTCCGCGCCGAAGGAAGAGGCTTTTTAGCCCGTTCATAAGCCGTTATTATCGGTCCGAGAATCCGTCGGCTAGCGTTCGCGCGATAGTCCCGATGTAAACTCGTAGGATATCAAAAGTAAAGTGAGAAATCCGCGAGTAAAGAAATTATAGACGTATTCTTCGGAGGCGATCATACATAAAACGTTCCGTTTGAACGGAGCGAACAAAAGACGTTTATACTTTATATCAGCTGATTGAAGCGATTGAAAATTATTTTAGTTCATAGGAAGGGAAAGTATTTTTTCTCCGTTATTGACAAGTAAAAATTAAAATATGAAGAAAGACTCGAACGCGGGTGATTGATGCGTATTACAGAGAAAGAGAGAGAGAGAGAAAAAAAAGAGAGAAAGAGCATCGGCGCTCATGCGCGCTCGAATCGCGAGGTTTGTGTCTCCTCGATTTCGCCTGGATCATGCCGCGCAACAAAGAACAATGGCGCACGGTGGCCCGCGCGGATAGACCGTCATTGTTCCCGCCTTGGGAGCCTCGTTCCAGGACTGCCCGGGACGTTCTGACCTCGTCGCGAGATAAGCGGAGCCTCGGCGGCGCCTTTGAGCACCAGTTGGACGCACCGAGATCGCCCAAGGAAGATGACTGTACGACCGACTTTCCACCAGCGAGAGACGTTACGATTCACGTCCGCATCGCCGACGGCGGCGAGTCTTACTTGCAAGATATCGATAACGCGGCGGAATTGTTCTCGATACCCGGTTGAGAGATACCGACAATCCCGCTGCTGATGGCCGCGGGATTGTTCCATTATCGCCGCACCGTCGCCCCAACGTCGAAATTCGACGGCGAAATGATAATTTCAGAGATGAAGTTTCGCGATCGCGTCCCGACGTGATCTCATGCTCTCGATAATGCAAACTCGAAGTTCGGATGAGTTTGGTACGCCGAGGCGACTCTTTTCTATGAAGATTCTTCTCTTTGAGAAACTTCTCAACGATCAAACTCTCCACCGTGACGGGGAAATCATTGATCTCGGGCTTCTGTTCACGGAAGATCTCTCACGGCCGACTCGCCTAAAATTGCTATTGCCTCGTCACCGCGCGCAGGTCCCGACGGCGACGCTGACTGGCATATTCTGGCCGATGTCAACGGGTCTCGGAAAGATTCTTCTCTCCCGAGGCACTTCTTCTTTGCCGTGGGAGAGAAAGAAGAGACGAGAAGACAAAAGCAAGAGAGAAAGAGAGAGAGAAGGAGAAATAAGAAAATAAAACAGAGAATCGTGAAAGACGAAGAAAAAAAAGAGAGAGAGAGAGAGAGAAAAAAAGACTGTCCTACCGATGGCTCGGGGTGTCATGAGTCATCGTCCAGTCATCCTTAAACTGCCTTTTAATATCTTGACTGCATCCGTGGTGACACGAAAAGAGGTGAGAGGGCACACGGTGATTGTGGGGACGACTACCTGCGCGTCTCTACTCGGCAAAGCTTCTCTCTTCGTGTGCACGTCGTCGCCGAAGTCGTTCGTTGACGGGGGCACAGAGAAGGGATGTGAAACGGTGGAAAGTTTAATAATCGGAGGCTCGAAGGTATTACGAAGCGAATTCTTTCTCTCTTCGTAGCCCCCAACACGTATGCTTTGGCCGTAGTGCACCAGTCTCTCGGTGATCGGTTGACAGTCATCGCATTGTCCTACCGTCCGGCTTACTGTCTCCCCTCTTTCTTCCTTCAACCCCTCGTTAGATACAAGGCTCTTTGAATCCTGTACTTTGCACCTCATTTCGATTCCATCGATATAAAATGAGATAAGACGTTAAACACCGCGTAAGAAACGGAACGGGAGAATCGAGAGGGAGAGAAAAAGAGAGAAATACGGGGACGGAAGATTCCGAAATAACCGTAGCGAGACATCGCGTGCATCGAATCCCGAACGCACCGATCTCAAATATAATCCCTGTCTCTCTTCGGGAAATATTCTATGACGAGAGGGAATTTGTATTTTTCTCTCTCCGGTTATATTACCGGGGGTTATTACCACGCGCAGCATCTCGACACATTAGACGCGCCGCACACGCGATGCACCGCGCTATAATCGACCGCGTGTCCCATGTGTATCATTAGTATCATTTCCCCTCTTTTCCTCTCTGTCTCTCTTTCTATCTTTTCTTCGCCTTCTAAATTATAAAAACGCGCCATTCCGGGAAACCGTGCGCGGAGAAATAGAAAGAGAGAGAGAAAGAAAGAAAGAAAAAAAGAAAGCGATTCAGAGCGAATCTCTCCCGTGAATGGAGAGAGGGCGAATTTTTCGGAAGAGAAAAGAGAGAGGCGCTTGTCATCCCTCTCGAGGAAGAGCACGCAATGCCGATTTTCGAAATGGAGGCGCCGGTGGGCACTTCGAAGAAAGCCTAATCCGAATCTCGCTCTGAGATCTTTGCGCGCCGTTACGGTAAATAAACAAACCGCGTGTAGACTCCGCGATAATTTGCTGGGAGCGGCAAAAGGAAGACGATTATCGATATTTACAACAATATCTCCCGCTTGTAAGAATAGGTTGTGCATCGGTCAGACTGACAATTTGGGATAGTCTCCAAATCTCGTGTTCCACAGGACGAATCGTTCTCGTAGGTTCTTCACGGGATCCTCCGCGTGACGCGCTGCTCCTCCTAATGTGAGTCACATGACCTACTTCTGCGTTCTGCTCTTAAGCGCAAAATTGGCTTCGTTACGCGCCAATTGTTTTGGAATGGCGATGATTAACGTAATGATTCGCGGAAGATTTAGATAAAAAAGATAATGGCAATGTAGAGCGAGATCTTTGGCGATAAATTACATTTGTTTTTCTTTTTATGTTTTGTTTGTCTAGTTACGGTATAAATTATGAAATTTATTTCTTGTTTGTGCTATTTCACTATGCAATATTTTATTGTGTTTTTGTTTTTTTTTTTTAATATCTCTTAAAAGATATTGTAAATTATCTTATGACAGTGTGTTAAATACGTTCGAAGAGAGATATGTGTGAATCAGATAATTGCTAAATCCTTCAGTATTACAAGGCAAATTTTACTCAATCAGATTCAAATTTGTCTATTTAAAACGGCTTTTAGCCACAAAATTATTGGTTTCTTCCGATCTCTTTCAAATCCTCCAATGACCCTCGGAGGTTTCGATTGCTGCAATTATTTCTTCGAAAAGTTGAAACGTCTGGCTGCAACAATGGCGGCGAGATAAAAACAGGTTGCGGCGGATAATTATGATGAAAATGACACGGATTGGCAGAATGTTGGAAACTTTCGTGAACAATCGGGTGGAATTCTCTTTTTCTCTTCAACCTGACGCGGAGCTGGAACTACATCGTTGGCGATTAAGGTCTCACGTAACCTTTTTGCAACTCATTTGGATAACAATATCTTCAAGCTAGATAGTCTATCTTCTTAAAATAAAACCAAATAGTTCGCGAGTCATGAAAATTTTGTTGGAAAACATATTGAGAAATTTTTCTAATGACGAGTGTCGTGCGAATAATTCCAGAAGTTATTCAGTAACGCCGACTTGTGACGTACGAGAGAAGAAAAGGATATACGTGAGGTCTTTGTTATCGCGTTCGTTCGCCGATTGTGTCGTGGTTTTTCTTATTTACAATGTCTTGCTCGTTTTGAGGATACTCGTAGTCGCTCATTGTTTGTGCCGACGATGTAATAGCCGTCGTTAGAACGGGAAGGGGCTTAGAACGAGGGTGACGACGGGGACAGGGTGTGTGGACGTGACAGCTCGGTGACGACGCGAATCGACACGGTAAGAAAGACATCAGCCACCCCCGCGTCTGTATAAACACGCTGACGCTTTCCCCACTTGACACCTTCCACAGCTTACAGAAGCGGACGACGATGCCGCTGCTGATGACGCCGCGTCGGCGGCGTCGGACGTCGGCGTTTTTCTGTGATGTCGTTTCCCACCTTGTAATGAGCTACATTTCGTGCGCCGCGGCGCACAGCTACGCAAACAACGATTTTATTTTCAGAAAGGAGATCCGAGTACTATGCCCCCAGCTGGATGAGTTCCCGATATTTACGAAGTTACGTAAAGGTGAGGAGTATATCGCGAGATATAATTCGAGGCACGTAATTTGTAGAATAAACATACGTTAATCCACAACAGTGTTACATGTACGCTAAAATATTTAATTTTATATTAACAAACATTATTAATTTTATCTGAAAAATTCTCTGGAACATATTTCAACTTCTCTTTCTTTTTCTTTCAAAAACTTCGAAGTTTTTCTGAATAGTCGAGTGTTCGGCCGACTGACTTTACGGAATCATTGAAAAGTTTCGGCGGTGTCGCCTCGTAAAGCGCGCACAATATACGAAGACCTTCGCCTTCAATATCTGTCTCGGTAGAGAGAGAGAGAGGAAAATCGCCGGTTCTCACCTGTGGAATTATCGGTTTGATAATTTTAAATCGCGCGAGCATACTCAGATCGTTACCGCGCGAGCATAGCTTACGCTCAACGTACATCGTTATACCTGTCCCTACCGGCCCCGGTCTCGGTTGGAACGGGTTCAGAGTGTTATATCCTTCGGCACGATTAAAGGACCGACGACTTTAATCCCGGCGGGCATCCGAGAGCGCGGAGCCCGAGCGCTTGGAATACGATTCCGGCATAAAGCGGCGACTTTATGATTATTCGTTGTACGATTCGCTGACGGGCTCACTTTGTGGGAGACAGCTACGTAGAAGCGGAGAACAACGACGGGGATGAGGTGAAGAAGAGAAGACGGAGAAGGAGGAGGAGGACGAAGAATAAGGAGGAGAGCGACAAAATGCGGCAGCAGCCACGCCGGTTTTGCTACCTGAAGCTTCGCTGAGTGCATATATACATTTTCTCCTTCGTAACGTGCATACATACACATATACGTACAAAAATATACAGGCTGATTCACAGTTGTTTTGCTGTGTCTACATCAATTTTTTTGTACAGTCCCACGTCCCGCTTCACTTTTACGTCACATTTGAAGAATCAATTTTTATGCTTTACAGACGCGAATTTTGTATGCGAGTCTCTCTTTTAAAAACGGATGTTTGATAAATTAATTTTATCTGTTAAGTACGTCGGTTAAATGTATTTAAATGATTTTTCGCGTTTAAATATCGAACAGAGAGATTTCGATAGGCGAGGTAATCGCGGAACAGTTAAGCTGTTTTCGGCAAAGGACAAACTAGCCTGTACCCTGCGCCTGTATATGCGCGCACAAGATTCATTCCGAGGTGTAGGTTGCGGCGAGAGAGAGAGAGAGAGAGAGAGAACGGCACGGCGTTAGAGAGTTGATGTGTGGCCATTGTGACGGAATTTTGATAACGACAGCCGGCGCCGCGGGGTGTATCCCGCGGGATTCGGAGCTCCGGCATAATTCTCGTAAAATTCCCGGCTTTATGGTAATGTATCTCTGCCCCCTTCACCGCAAGCACAGCCGCTCTCCTCCTCGTCGCCCGTCTTGGTCACCCCGCGCGGTCTCTCTCTCTTTTTCTTTCTCTTTCTCTCGCTCTTGATTTTTGTCCCTCGTTGTCCGGCAGACCTTTCGAAACCGCCTAGTGATTTTTTTTCTTATCACGATCGCCACGGACGACCGCCGCCGAGAAGACGCGCCGGTGGTGGAAGACGATTTTCATCGTAAGCGGTTGTAATTTTCACCGTGGTATTTCGCCGTTACGTCTCGTAAGTTTATCACCGCGGGGACCTGATTTTACGCGCTGATTAAACGCGAGTGCAATCGCGAGAGTATTGTACAAGTCTCTAGAGAGAGAGAGAGAGAGAAAGAGAGTGAGAGAGATCCGGAATTTCAACGCGGAGCTTCCAGATTTGAACGAACTCTCGACAAGGTCGACCCGACGACGATCCTGACGTAATCTCAAACGTCTCGAAAATTAAATCTAAGAGAGAAAAGATTAAAAAAAAAAGAGGGGAAACGCGAGGAAGAAAAAATGAGGAGAAAAGGAGAAAGAGGCAAAATAAAGATGTTAAAACAAATTTATAATTCCTTCTTTTTATGGTCTCGGTTAAATCAGCGTAAAGCAGGAACTAATTAATCACATATTATTACATCTAAATTATCTTCCTAAAAATCACAGTAGGATAAACCGTATATGGCTGAATGTAGTTTAGCAAGCATGTCGGTGAAACGATCACTCGCGTTTCACACGCGAGGACTATATACCTCGCGTATATCCACGTCTAATCTGTCTATCTTTCTCGTGTCTTCCCTACTCTCTCGTCTCCACCAAATTTCTCACAATCGCTCGTCTACGACGAGCAGTTCACCGTGTGTGCACCGTTACCGGGCTCCCGATAAGATCGTTCTCGCGGTGATTACATGTAATGCTGGAAAGCAGCGCGAGCGAGCCGAGCGCGCGCTCGCTCGCGTCAGCGCGGTCTCTAAACCAGACGTGTTATCAGCTCCATCTTTATCATCGTCCAACACGGTGACACCGCGGGATGTCGAGCCCCCTTTCGGGTTCTAATCTCTTTCGAGTCCTTTTACGAAGAGCCAAGAACGCGCGCTTCGGAGGAAAAAGAGAGAGAGAGAGAGATGACTCGTCTCGACACTCTCTCACAGCTTCTTCCGGCGAGAAAGCGAGACGCCGCGTACAGAAAAATTCTACGAAATTTCTGTTCTCCGTGTGGAATGTCGTAACGCTGGATGTTTTGATATCCTTGACTGTTAAATATGTGCATTTTTCGAAATTTGTAGGTTTTATTTCTGACGAAGATGTTTAGTTCGGACCTCTCAGGTCCGCAACTCGAAATTTTGTTCACCATTTGAGATTCTCGATTTTTCATATTTGGGAATCATTACGTTTTTCTTTTTCTGGTTATTTATTGAGGTTTTTCTGAAGAATGTTCATGATCAATTCTCGAGATACAGGGTGCCGCATATGGTTTCGTATATGTGGCACGAATAGGTGCGTGGTACTAGCTGCGTGAGGTTTTTGCTCCGCTGGAAGAAGCGGAGCTATTTATCAGTGGGTCCACTCCGCGCATACTAAACGGGTCTTAATCAGCGCATGCGATTTTTCCGACATGCCGCGCGCGAGAAGACACACCGAGAAGAAAAAAAGAAAAAGAATCGCCGAGCGCGTCGTGTACGCGATAACTGAATTATCCCCCCGGGGATCAAGTTACTCTCTTTAGAAAACAGCTTCCAAGCCACGTGATAAACAACAAGCGTATTAAATCGTTCAATTGAAAAATTGAATGTAAATCGGAAATATAAAACGTAGATTCTTAGATTATAGTTTCTCGGAATATATCAGACATTGTTTAATCATTAAATTTGGAGAAAAGTCATTATTGCACGTGAAGACTTAATGTAATCATTTGCGAAGGACGTATGGGTATATACGTTCGGTAGGAGACCGAAGCTAATAATTAAAACGCATTCAGCCGAGTTATAAACTTCCTTAACGACGTGTGTGCACAACCGATTTTTTGCCACGTACCGGAGACTTTACGACACAATTTACTGCGTATTTAATTTTACCCTTCCAATGACTTTTAAGTTCCGTCGGTAGCATCGACGTCTCGAACTTTTAAAATCCTATATGTCTCGCCTCGTTCTGTGGTCTCTCCTTCGGTCCCGTTGTTTCCGGGATGACGGAACAGCGTTTAATTTCCCCCCTTTCTAAGCTAATATCTTCCGAAACCTCTCATCTTTAAGTCACCTGTGATATTTAATTTTAATGTCTTTCGAGAATCGCGCACGTCACTTTAGATCTTCACGCACGTTTTTGCTCTACGATTTTACGACATGTGAAAAAAAAATACGGCGAGAACTTCCGTCCGTTTCCACGAAGAGTTTTTTTTTGAAGGGTAAAGGAAGATGCTTCGGCATAAAACAACTACCGAAACATTCTGCAGAAAAACGACAATTAAACGTGTAAAAAAAAAAAAAAAGATTTAATGTGAAGCAAATGCGCGTACCTGCGTGCGAGAATAGAATATATCAATTTCTTTGTTATCTAAAAACACAACAAGTACAAAAGTAACAAAACTTTTAGGAAAATCAGAGATTTACAATTCTGAGAATTGTTTAAAAATTCAAATAAGAACTTTTACACAGTTTATGTGAAAAAAGATTTGCGATTTTCAAGTTAGGAGTTTCGAGATGTCTGTGCTCGCGCCACGATACTTATCACCAATTTCTGTGTTAATTTACTCACACGCGACTATAGCGCGGCTACTATTACAAACATGCAAAGAGTGAAACATTTGAAACTTCAAGACTCCCAAGATATAACGACAACGGCGAGTATTGCCGATGCAATACTCGCATCTTGTGGGATGATAAATCAAGTCTGAAAGCCTGATCGATTCGTAAGAGTGAGAAAGAGAAAGAAAGAGAGAATGTGCTTGTGCGGAAACACGAAACACCGATATTTCCAACAACATCGAACAGGCGAGCCACGTTCTCCGGTCGCCGGGTTTCGTGCTCGTTTTTCTTATTCCTACTGGTCCCCCCCAGTATATACCTCACCCTCTTCCTGGTCGCCCCGCCTCGATTTCTTACGGATACGTCTTGAGGAAATGATAAATCATCTCGTTGCGCGGCGCGGCGCGGACGGTCCGCGCAGTTCATGCGAGCACATTTTTATTCGACGGCGACCACCGCGCTGAAGAGGAAACTTTCGAAACGCTACATGGCGAAGTAGTGAATTCAGCTCTGTGTGCTCGCGATCTCTGGGATTATATGAAAGAACACAATGCGTGAAACGCGTGTTCTTTCTATTCATCGCGCACGAGAGCTACTTAGACGACCGCATGGACGACCTGGAGCTTTCAAGAAAGAGATTGTAAAATAATTTTATTCGTAATTCTCGTCTGTAACTACATTTTCTGCGATATCAAAGTAAATTTTTCATTGCACGAAAAAAAAACAACAATTATTGCCACGGGGATCTTCGCGTGAGCAAAAAAAAAATAGATGAAATTACAAAACGACGAAGAAGAGAGCGCGCGAGATAGACGGGAGCCGGAGAGCGCACAAACTCTCTCTCGAAGAAGAGAGAGGAAGAAGAGGAGGAGAAGGAGGAGGATCGCGCCACGCAAAAGTGCCGAGTAAACATGGCACTGGAATGACTAGGAATAGCGCCGGAGCCGGCAGTGCTTTCCAGCCAACGTGATGAGATGCGAGGCAATCAATGCGCCATCAACTCGCCTCGATTTACGGCTACATCGTCACGAGGCCTATTCCAGCCTCCATTGCTCGCCTCCTCTCGCGCGTTTAAAGCACGTCCTGCCAGCCCGTCCGATTCCACTTCGGACTGCCCGACGGCTATTCTCCTCTCGCTAAGAATTATTTCAATTTACTTTCCTACCCCCTCGTCCTTCCCAACTTCTCCCCGTCCCTCGCTCCCCCGCACTGTCCCCGTCCTCGTCGTCAGACGTGTTCGAACGCCGGGGATGGACTCGCTCGCCCTTTTTCGCAAGATCTTTTTTCGCCCAAAGCGCGCCGTGATTTATGGAGACGCGTCTATTAATGTCGCAACGCGGCCGTTTTGAATATTAGGTTGTTATGAAGGGTTTTGTGGGTTTTTATTATATACACATATACGACCGCGTGAAGAGATTGAATACGAGAGGGGATGAACATAAAACAAAAAAAAAAAAAAAAAAAAAAAAAAAAAAAAATCCACGAGTTTTGCTGTTTGTTAATTTGAACTTATCACAAGATAGATTGCAGCGATTTCACATAGTAATTTAATTAGTAACGCGCTTATGAAATTAACGTATGGCACAAATATTTAAGAAATACAACGAAAGCAACACAGAAAGCGTATTGACAAATCTAAAACGATAAATCTAAGCGCGAATAAAACGAAGATTTCTTCAAGCAAATATAGAAATCTACATACATATGTTGTGGATCTCCTTAAGCTCTTGAGATATTATCCGAAACCTCAGTCCCGATTATTGCCCAACGACGTAAATAACCAGCGAATAAGACAAGCGAGCGAGTTATTTACTTTAGCAATGCTCCTCGGTATCGTTTAACTCATTTCTGCATCCTGCCATCAATATTAGCCGTCGAACACCCGACGGCCAGGCCGTGGTGGCGCGAACACACGTACACACAGACACCTTTCGCACGTACACACACGTTTACATCCGCATGCGTCTAAGCGCCTGTCAGCGTCCTCGCAAAGAAGAATATTTAGTGATAGTCGCCCGGAGCAAGAGCAACGGACGTTAACTAATACACACCGGGTTCGGTCTGGGGCTCCAGTGACGTATGGCCCTCGGTAAATAAACTATTAATATTATGGTAACGTCACGCATTCCTATCCATATTGGCTGGCGAGGTCCACCTCGGCGCCTCCTCCTCGTCTGCCGCGAAAGAAACCCGCGAGATTTACAAGCCCCAAGAACAAATACGTAAATTACGGAAGGGGGGCCCCGGGTTAGCAATCGTGAATAGCAGTAGGATGACCGTTCCCGAGTCTCTAATCCATTCATACTTCCAAATGGGGGTTCTCGCCGCGCGCGATAACGTGCGCGATCATTTCTTTCAGGGTCCAATTTTCACGATCGGCATATCTGCTCAAAGATGGTATATTTATACAATTGTATTTTCACGTAATGACATCCGTCGTTGATACGATCGATAATTATCGCAATCTTTCGTCCATCTCCCGAGCTTCCGCCAACCACGCGCAAGCTCACGTAATAATAGAACAGAATCAATTACGAACGGGCGGCGCGCGGACCGGAATAGTTAACAGTTATCGCGCAAATCAGCGCGGTGACCATAGCACTTGATCGTTCGGCCGAGACTCGGCCGGCGGTTCAGGCAGGTGAGACGGCGTGTTACGCGAGGCGTTTCGTTTCGTATTAAACAGATAATACGGATGTCCGCTGCTCGTTCTTTTAAACAAAGTGCGGGCGTCGCGGAGCGGAGGGAAAACATGCGATTCGGAAAAGGAATCATTCTCCAGTTGGAGCGAATATATGTATATACTTTACCTCTTTCTTCTTCTTTTTTCTTTTTTTTCTCTTCTTCCTCCTCCTTTTCCTCTTCTCTCTCTCTCTCTTTCTCTCGGCCTCTCTTCGTCTCCATTCGTGTCGTTTTTTATTGGCCTGGCGAGTACTAGCCGAACGCTCGTATCTCTACGGATCTCATGAATCTTGCATTACACTGTATAATTATTCGTGTGTAGAAATACAGAACGCGCGTCTTGATCAAAGATGGCGACGACGTTGCCAGCAGGATTCGCGAGCCCTTCTCCGTCGTTGCGCGATTAAAGTTTCCGCGTCTTTTCGTGAAGCGTTAATAAAAAAAAAGCTTCGAATTGATAGACAAAAATCGGCAACGGCGACGCTTCAATTAAAGAAGAAATATCAACTTCGTACATTCATTGCTGTATAAAACAATAAAAAAATAATGATATAAAACTGTTTTTTCGGAGAGAGCTGAAATAACAAATTGAAATCTTTATTATCGTCGCACGACAAAACGAAAAACAGAACTATACGCGTCGAGACGATCGTGGGATCCGCGGACTTGAAGCATCCCTCGTCGACGTTGACGTTGACGTGCGCGCGCTCCGCTTGCCTTTACGGAGTGTGAGATGCGTTTTTCAGCTTCCATTTGCAGACAATCGACGCGGTAATCACGGGTTGGGCGCCGGAAGCCGAGAAGATATTCGCGCGCTCCCAATCAGATAACTCTCCTAGCTGGCTGGGTCTGACCTACCTCGCTCCTCTCTCTCTCACCTCTCCCATTCATCCCCTTCCCTCACGTACGCGGGAGTTATGCGAATAAAGTCGACATGTAATTTGATTTCTTAAATATTATCTTTTGCAATTTTTTTATTTATAACACACTACGTTTCTTTTTCCGAGATTTTATTATTGTATTTTGTATGTGCGCGTATTTCTATATTGTATATAAAATATGAAAGAGAATTAAATATATAAAAATAAAACTCTACATAAAATACATAAAAGTTTACATGTGTGAAATTACAGAATTCTCGCGCTGAACAGAATTCTTAGGTCAGAGGAAATGCTCCGGAAGATCGCAATAGCTACCGGAACAGAGGCCGCGTGACGTGCCGTCGTAAGACGTGCGCGACTCCTTGACAAGATTCCGCGTAAGAGCGAGACGGCCAAAGGCGGGTCCTTTTTACGGGAGCGCATGTTCTCGCGATCGTCAATTACCCGGACGACAAGCGGCGCTTCTTTTTGCGAGCCCAGCCGTGGAAGAGCGTCGTCGTCGTCGTCGTCGTCGTCGTCGTCGTTTCTCCTCTTTCTCCACCTCTCTCCCTTCTTCTCTTCTTTCCCTTCGTCTTTTCTCGCGACGCTTCTGAAGTTCTCTCTCCCGGGCACAGAGAGAACCCGATCGGCTGTTGCACACCGAAAGAGAGAAAGAGAGAGAGAGAGAGAGAAGAGCCCGGAAGATCGCCTGGGCGCGCGTCTCCCGCGGGGAAACGCGCCATTTATCCACGTCAGCCTCATTCACCGACACGCACGCCGGGGCCTGGTCGCAATCTACGATCCTTACCCACGTGACGGTGCCGCGCATAAATACACTTCATGCGCACGCACTCATCCTCCTCCTTTCCTTCCTTCTTTCCTTCTTTCTTTCCTTCTTCGCTCCTCTTACCTCTCGAAAGAGTCGCATTTTTGCGCAAATGGCGAAAACTCGAAGCAAAGACAAGTATAACATTTTATACAATATTAAGTTTAAACAGCGAAAAATATAAAAAATAAAAATGCGTAGATGTTACAACAAGATGAAAATCCAACGCATCGAAACACGCATCTTGCGTCGAATTTTTATTGTCATCAAATACTCGCTCTTGTATACATTTTTGCATTTTTTTTTCCAAATACTGGCTCTTATATATCAATGACAAAGATCGCGCGAGAGAAAACAGTCGCACGCACCTGTAAAAATTCAAACATCCCGAGTAAACTTGGAAAGCAGTTCACAGCCGGTCTCGCGAAGAATGCGAGATGGAAATTTTTCGAGGGCATGTGTACACGCAAACGCGCGCGCGTTCCGTTTATTTTCTTCCGATATGCACTTATAACGCACCGGCTTCTTTCTCCCTCTTCCTCCCCTCTTCCGCCCCTGCAAACGAGTGCGTGCGAAATAACCACATGTACGTACGTGCGTGCTGACGCGTACGTACGTATACTGTGTGTACATGCGTGCGCGATTAAAAGAGCGAGGCATCTCACACCAGGGCGAATTCACGGTGGAACAGCGGCATCCTGCTGCTCGCGGCGCGGATAGACGCCGCGATAAAGCGTTAGTTAACGCGGAAATTAACCGTTATATCTTTGCACTTATTTACTCTTTACGCGGGAAAGATAACTTAGCGAGCGCGCGTCTCGTACTTTACATAATGCACGCGCTCGTAAGACACTCCCGAGGCCGATCTAAAAGGATCCGTTAATGCCATTCCCGCCAGGTGTCTTGAATTACTTTCCTGCCGCGCGCGCCAAGAGCGACGGCGAGGGAAAAGACCCACTTTTGTTCGCCGAACGGAGACTTAACGGAGAAACCATTCTCTCGCGTTCGCCGTGAACGCTAACGATGCCCCCTTTCCTCCCCAACGGTCTCCATTTTGCGGTCGCCGTCGGTCTCTCCATCCGGTGTCATCTTCCGCCGTGATCGATGATACGTCAGGAATTCCGCGGTGACGCGGCGATCTTTTTAGCGAGCCCGCTGCGCGCTCCCGCTCGCGTCGAAGCGGTTTCAGAACGTTCGGAAATAGCTTCAAAATGAGTGGATAAGAGACGTGTGTGACAGAAAAATATACGTCGTTCGTGTGTGTACGAGATATTGAGACATTTACTTGCAGAGAGATCAAAATTGTCGCATTAATTCAGTAATATGATTTTTTTTTTAATTATTTTACACATGTGATAAATTATTCTTCTTTTTAAGATACATTTTAAAAATAACAAAATCTCTACAGACACGATGTGTCCAAATTGAAAATCGAGTGACCTTAACGCTAAGCGCAAGGACGTGACGTCCGCACTTTATTCATTCATAATGCGACGCGACATGTTTCTGCGTGTGACATTCCGCTTTCCGAACGAAGACGAGAAGGAAAGAACATGTGTGACAGATTCTGTGAATATTGTTCCATCCGTTCGTGAATCTCGTAGCGCTGCCTCCGCAGCATCCACCAGATGACTCCCATTCTCGGCAGAATCCGCGAGATGCCAAGCGGGAGCGTTTCCATCTCCATCTGCTCTCCGTCTCCCCTGATGTCAAAGCGAGCCGGCGAGCCGACCAATGGCACGGAGGCCTCGTCCGTCGCGCGGCGATCGCTATTGGCTCGGAGCGAGCGGACTCCTATCGAACGGACGTCGGGGGGCTGCACCTCGCGGAGGCTGCTGCTTACGGAGGTTACTGTACCCTTACTAACCCCGCGAGAAAAAGACGGAGACGAAGAATCGACGAAGAAGAGAAGCGCGCGAGCGGGAGATAAGCCCAGCGCCTGGTTGCTCCCGCTGCTGCTGCTGCTGCTGCTGCTTCTTCTTCTTCTTCGTTAGTATCGCTTCCAGCCGTCTATCTGTCCGGAAAGTCTTTGATCGATATGACAGCATCCTCCTCCCTTACCACAATGACAGCTTTCTTATTATATAGCGCACTGCGCAACGCGTTTTGTTCGCATCGGTACGACTAACTCTGAGGATTCGGGGAACGAGAGGCGACAACTGATGTGATCGAATTAGGTTGATGTTGATCGAATCGGAAATGTTGAGTAAAAGACGAAATTTTGGCGCGCGGAAAGGTGATGTATTTTGTTTCGACAATGTTGAAACAAAATGACGATCAACATAAATGTATAAGAAATTGATTTTAATTGATAAAATAAATAATACAACTGTGTGATGTTTGACTTATTAAATTAAAAATTAAAATCTCTGAATCTCATGTACGTGCACGTATAACGAATTGTGCATCTGAAGAGGATCGGCGATTACAAACACCGAAAATTGTTTTACACCTTGCTTCCATCGTGGCATCCGACGATTGTAAGCGCAATCGCATCTCTCTGGTAAGGCGACATGCGAGATTAACGACAACTCGCGGTTCGATTTGTAGCGGCGACTTGATCGTGCCACCCGCGGTTAATGAGCCTAATGGGACATCAGGAAACGAAACGACTCTGTCGCACGGAGACGCGTTGAATTTTCGCTTTTGCCGTCGCTTCGGCCAAATATAGTTGATCGCGGCGTTAAACCAGACGAATCCAGAAGAAGAACTGGTCCTGACGGATAATGCATCTAAATGTCACTCCGACGTTCTTACCAGCCGCAATTAAAAGGCGTTCGCACGCCGCCGTGCGCTGCAAATCGCGCACGCGCGTCTCTCCGTATAAAACGAGGAAACAAAATTTGCGACCGTAAAAATGCAAATGTTTTTTTTTATTACGCAGAATAAAGTATCGAGTTTTTTAAGGTTTGATATTTTTTTTTATTCTTTTTTTTTTCACAACAAAAAATTCTCGACGTCTCTCGATAATTTAATTACAAGAATACGATTGTGTCTTTTGTGCGATTTGATTCTACAAAAACGTATCAGATACGTGCTTGTTAGATAACAATTCGAGTCGACGATCATCGAAGAGACGAGGTGACAAACTGACGGTGTTATTAAAATCGCCGCAGGAAACACGTTTTTCGCCAGCTGGCGTCGTTTAGGTAATAATTTGTACCTGTACGCATGACCGACGCGTGACTAACCACTCTCGTGTCACGTCATTTCTCTTGCCGCGCGAGTGCTCTTCTCTCTCACACATTGGGATATTCCAATTGCAAATTAATTGAGAGTGAAATGCGAGCGTGCTAGCAAAGTGCCTCGCGACCGAGAAAGTCACAGCTAATCATGAATAATGAATGCCGTTTTAGCGCAGTTTAGTAGAATGTGTGTTCTTGAAAACGCACACGAGATCACAGTCGAGTCACCGAAGGGGGATGGAAAAGAGCGGAATAACTCAATAGCGACGTCACGTCTACTGAAAATTGAATTATTTCCAACTGCTTAATATCGCGTCTTTATATCTGTACAGTCCAAACCTTGTGTACAAAATAAAATTTTTATAGAGCAGACGAACAGACAATAACGCAATAATAACTAGAGCGCAAAACAAGAAGACAACGCGAAAGAACAAGTTGTACAAAAGATGTGACAAATTACGCAAGACATTTTAAGCAAACCATATTTCCTGAATCGGAAAGAGGTCCTTTAGGAGAGCGCGCGACGCAATGCCCGAACAAACAACATTATCATTTATATAATACCAGTAGTAATATGATCATAGAAACGATACTCAACGACACAACCCCATCAAGCCGGCACCAATAAAAGACAGGGAGAAAACGGCCGAGTGCGACAGAGCAAACTACTTTCGCGTGAAGAACAAAGACGGGTCACGTAAAAGCGACAGAGACAAAGGCGGTAGCCGCAAAGGCGCCGGCGCAGCGCGCAGACGCCCGGCGTCCCGACGCCTCTACCCCTCGAGCCGGCTTCAAAAACCCCACCCCGTCGCCGCCCGGCGAGAGATCGCAGTATGAAGGGGGTTAACCCCGCTTCCCTGCCGCGGCGACGTCCGCCCCTGGCCCTGGGTGGCCGTCCCAGGATCGTAATATTATGCCGACGGGGAGCAGCTTCCATCTCGCGCGAGTCTATCGCGTCCTTCGAACTTCCTTCTCGCACCGGCGACGCACTCGCGAGTTTTCCGCTCGCGTATTTCGGCGTCGCGCAGTTTCCCGCCCGCAGGTTTTCCCGCACGCGAGTTTCGTCCGTGGAAATTTCCACTCGGTGGTGCTCACCGTTGTCGTCGTCATCGTCGTTATAAATTTCGTGTGTTTGCGAAACTATCTCTGTATGACAAACTATATTTTCCGCATCGCACTCGTAAATTTTCTCACTCGTAAAATAGCTTCGCTTCGAAACATGGTCGTCAAATATTTTTACACGTTGAATTTATGCTGCTAACGAATCTTTCCCCGTTGTGAGAAAAGTGCCTCAATCCGTCAGCAAGATAAATCCAACGTGGTGATTAGTGTTGTGATGTTTCGCATCTTGAGATCGGGGAAGAGGAATGATCAACGTGGCTCGGAACGATTGAGAGATCTAATGAAGATGCGGTGCCTCGTGAAGAGAACAAACTGGTGAGTGTAGAATAGAATGATATGATCGGAATTATGTTGTATATGCGCGTGTATGCGAATATGTGTGTGCGTGTTGTGTGTAACCGGCACAATTATCCGACAGATCGTGAAAAACGACGATCGGGATTTTGTTGCTCAATACAAATTGCCAATCTGAGGAATTTGCTTTATTTGAATCTTCCGACGAATCGAACGCAAAAGAAGAGATTCGAGGATTAAAAATTTGCGTGCGTCAGTTATTGCAAATACGCGCTTTGTATATACACACGTATTGTGTCACTTTTCTAATGACAAAAGAAACGTCTAGAACAGATGAAATTTTGTAGAAGTGATTCTCTGGCTTACTGTTCTGTATTATCGTAAAAAGAAACACAAACACGTCGGCACATTATCTCTTTTCACACTCTCGCGACTCTTCTCCTGTCCAGAGCATGATTGATGACTACGGCAACTGTCTGGCTAGCTCGAGGAAGAAGGCAAGATTGTCGGAGCGCCGGAATATCCGGTGTTGGAACCGCGTCGCGACCGAGCCAAACTCCGGAAAAGTTGACGGCTCCAAGATGACCGCAATTTAGATGGAAATAGCCGGGCGAGAGATATATTCAACCGCGAAGTGCTTCGTCGGATCGGTAAAACGAGAAAGAGGAGACGGCCAACAGCAGATCTTGCCATCGTGTTTCCGTCGACTATTTAGTGGATTTCAGGTGAGTAAGTGCGGAAAGAAAGTCCATCGATCTCGTGTGTGTGTGTGTGTCTGTATTGTGAAGTTTCTTCGGGAAATCAATTGTCGGAAGTTGTCATTTCAACATATCTTGCGTTTTATCTTCTACAAGGTAGAAAGATTAATTAGGATTTTATTTTTTACCTTTTATACAATTTAAAAAACAAAGAAATTACGTATATAATAAATAATTTATTCAATAAGTTTTTTTCGTGAAAGTTACTTCAAGCGTCTCTTATCAAGCGATGTACTTTTTTTTCTTACTTCCGGTGCATAAAGTAACGCGTTTCCGTTATAAGCAATCATGTCCTCTCATAATAACACATAAAAAAAGCGACATGTTTTCAGTCTCACAACTATGATTGCATCATTCAATTTTGCGTCAGCTGAAAAAAACTGTTAAATCACTCGTTACATAAACAAGCGCGCCAATATGATCTCTATTGTAATATACATAATACGGAGCAATCGTTTATCTCGCAGAATGCAGCTACTACGTCACGCATCGTAGCGACGCGCGTCTAGCGAAATGCTGAAGGAAGTAGGCTGCGGGAACACGACGCCTCCGCCCGGGGACGGTGGTGGAACGAACAATCGGCAGGTCGGCGCGAATGAAGGCGGCGGCGGCGGTGGCTGCGGTGCTGGTGGTGGTGGAGGTAGCGGAGGCGGCGGCGGCGGCGGTATCAGCGGTCCCGAGGGTGTTCTCGGCTGCGGTGGCTGCGGAAGAGAGATCGTCGAACGTTGGTATCTGAGGGCGGCCGATCGCGCATGGCACTGCGACTGTCTACGCTGCTGTCACTGCCGAGTCACGCTGTCTGGCGAGCTCACCTGCTTCGCCAGGGAAGGCAATATTTACTGCAAAGAAGATTACTACAGGTTAGTGAGCGCGGCGGACGAAAGGACCGCGTTCGCGGTCGCGTGATGCTACCTGCGGTTCGTCACGTTATTTGAGGGAAAAATTATTGCTCTGTCTTTGAAGAAAAACAATATGCTGTGTGTAAACACAATGCCGTTTTCATTTCCATTATTTTAGTCGAGAAATAAATCTCGAGTTCTACATTTTTAGCACGGAGATAAAAGAAAATGAGAAGTCAGTCTTGAAAAAAAAAACAAAAAAACAAAAAAAAAACAAAAAAAAACAGAAGTTCTTAAAAAATTGAAATTTTTCAGTGGAAGACTTGAATTTTAAAATTCGAAAACAATAAAAAAAAAGAAGAAAAACGTTGTAAACAAGAGAAAATGTGAATATCGCGTATCGTATGAAATAATATACGTTTTACGCGATGACATCCATTGCGTTTTAAGAGAACGGAATGAAAGGCTGAGAAGCGGGTTCGTTAGAGCGAACCAGGGGAGGAATTCAACAGCCGTCGTCCATGCAATATGCAACAACGCGAGTCCTTTGTTTCCGTCTGCGCGAATGTGAATGGGTCCGCGCTTCGATCGCTTGCTGAAATTCATCTCAAACGGAATTTATAATACGCGCGCGCGCGTTCAACACATTCGCGAGCAAATATAATGTTATCATTGGGTTTATAAAATTTTGTGCACATAATTTTTTTGTCCAACTTCGGCAGGCAAAGTTTTCCACGTTTTATTTCTGCTCTTACCGCGATGAATACTTATTTCTGCAGAGTAGAAATAACATTTCGAAATATTGAAAGCTTCCAAAAATTTTGACAAAGATGATTAATCTCCAAAGTCTAATTGTCAAAATGTTTTGCAGATTATTCGCGGTATCCCGATGTTCCCGATGTCGCGCCGGTATCTCAGCGTCGGAGCTGGTGATGCGGGCGCGCGAACTGGTGTATCATGTGGCGTGTTTCACTTGCGCTTCCTGCGGCACCCCGCTGAACAAAGGTGACCATTTCGGCCAACGGGACGGACTGGTGTACTGTAGGTGAGAAACAGAAGTGTCTGATCATTACCATCCTTCAAAGGCCGTCTCTCCTTGTTATCAACGAGTTCGATGACGAGATTGACAGGAGCACGAGGCGCTTTGTCGCGCCCGAGTCATTCCCCCATCTCTCTCTTTTTTTTCTCCTTTCCACCCTTCTTCGTCTGATGATGGTTATTGAACGTTAATGATAGTCATTCGCGAGCGAAGACTCAGTGTCAAGAGCGAGACGAGGCTTGAGAGGATTCACGAACGCGAAGAGACTTGAAAAAAAAATCAAGAATTTAAAAAATTGTGCGTTCGATTTTAAATTACAAACGCATTTCTTTCAACAATCAAAAGAGTTTACGGTCTGTAACTTCTACACAAACTACCGATGTAATATTTACGTAGAAATTCCAGTGTGGAAAAATTTTATGACACAAGTAATTGTGTGTGTTGAAAGAGATGTCAAACTCGAAGCACAATTTCAATCGCCCGGCCATCTTCTTCCCTCCCGATCGCCGACGATCCTTTCGTTCATTAAAACTTCCCACGCTGGTCCCAACGATCACGTCCGCACGCAGTCGAACTCGTTCATCGAACTTGACGCATAATGCGGAGGTCAGGTCGTCTATCGACTACTTGACAGAGAGGTTGACGACTGACGAGCACGTCGCTCCCAAGACCACACTACGAGTTGCTGTGCTGCGGCGGCGATTACGGAGGCGCTGCCGGCAACATCGAGGACCTCGGCTCGCCGGGGGTGTCGCCGCTACCGGCTTACTACGAGCAGAGCCCGATAGTCTCCTCCGGCACGGTGCAGAAGGGCCGACCCAGGAAGCGGAAGTTGTCAGAAGTCACCGGCTCCGAGCTTCCCGTCACGATGAGACTGGCCGCTGGAGCGCTCGGTGAGTCAAACCAATGTATGTTTCGCGATCTTGTACGGTCGTGAATGAATTTTTTCTTACTTTCACTTCTTCTCTACTTCCCTTTCTTTTCCTCTTGTTGTGAGATATTTCGAGTAGCGCTGATAATTTCAAATTGCCTATTTGCTTTTTTATATTGAGATAAGAGAAAACTAGATTTTTTTTCTTCTGCTCTTTCCTCTCTCTCTCTCTCTCTCTCCCTTATGCTTCTTCTTCAATCCACGCTACAGCAAACGAGTTAATCGACAAAGTTGCATTATTTACCGAGCAACGAGTATAATGGAGCGTTCCTTCGTGCAAACATTTACCCTCAAGCTCTCAAGAATCGCAGATGTTAATTCATTTCGTTTGCGATTATTCGGGCCGTTAACTGGAGCATTCAACGTCAGTGTGCGGTATTCTTTGACGAATTCTCGCGCGCTACGCAGATGTCTAATTGCTCGAGGACTCGGCGTATACACGCGTATTCTCGATAAACAGATTTATCGCGGTGATAAGGATACGCAACTCTCTCTCTCTCTCTCTCTCTCTCTCGTTTTAATCTTCACTTATTAAGTACAAATGTGAATAAGGCGTGAAATTACGGTGCAATAAAAATCATATCTCTCTCTTCATTTTACGCTCGAATTTTGAAAATCCGACGCGACGAAAGTGTCGCTTAGAGCAGTACAGACCGAACGGATTTTTTACGAGGCAAAACGTATATAACGCATCCCGTTCCCAATAAAATATACGATCGAACGATATTCACATAGTACCCCCGGTCAAAGAAAATTATGAATAATATGATGTCGGCCGAGCCCCGGAGGGAGCCGAAGTCATCAATTTCCTCGCGTCCACTCCGGCTTATGTCATTTGTCGGCCCATCACCCTCTCTCGTATCGCCGTTTCGACATGATTCTCGTTGATTTTACGATCGTTTCGGGGCAGTTTGGACGCGAGCCAAGATGGCGCGATGCGGCCCGACCGGTATATACACCGCGATTCCCAGTTATTTTATAATCGACGAGAGCGAAGGATCACTCACTCTCTCTTCTCTCTCTTTCTTTCTCTCTTTTCTCGTGGACTACCGGCCGGAATTTACGACCAACAGCTATAAAATCGTTCGTGAAACCCTGTGCGTGCGCGGCGACGTTCGGGTGGGAACAACTGGCCTGGGAGAGAAAGAACCCTCGCGGGAGACGCCTGAACGACCGACGGCAGATCGCAGAGACATTCTCGTAGTAATCATCCCCCGGCAAGAAGACGGTTAAATGTGTTCGTGAGTTGTGCAACGCGTAATGTCCGGACGAGGTAACTTTACTTAGAGAAGTGAACAAGTCAAATTTCCTACAATTTTTCATATATTTATAGGTACTTCGTACAATGAGGGAAAATTGTCTTTGCATGAAGATGTATAATATTGTAGATATGTATTAATCTGTAAAAACTTTGTAATAACAAAAATTTATATTTCTCGTGTATGCAAAATAAACATGTCTCATATTATCTGTGTAGAATTAAGAAGATATTATCCTTTGAGAGAAGAATGCGCGCGCGAATCGCGGGAGAGAAATTCTCTCTTCCTCTTTCTTTCTCTTTCTCTCTGTTCAACGGGGAAGAGACCGAGCGGATTTAGCGGTTTAAGAATGAGATTACAATTTGTCAGGACGAGTTAGAAGCCAAAATCGCCGAGGCTGAGGAACCGACGAACCGACGAGAAGAAACGAGAGAGGGATTCCTGGCGGCGCGGTGCGGCAAGAAACTCGCGCACAGGCGGCATTATAACGCTCCGCGGCCGGCCATTCTGCTGGCGGTGGCCACGCATTGGCCGCGGCAGCATTCTTTTCCGGGCAGATCGGCCAATCGATGCATCTCGCGGTGCCGATACCTATCTGTCACTGTCCACCGGTGCCGTTCTTCTTTCTGCGGAGACGCAGAAAGGCGAACCGACGTTGGATCGAAAGACACGCTGGGAAAATCCTAATTTCGATTCGACTCGCGTGCAGAATATCACGCCAAAACAAAAGAACAGACCGCTCTCTTTTTCAAGTGTCCTCTTTCTTACGCGTTCCTTCCGCGCGTGAAATACGCGCGTGTGTAGAATTTCTCATTAAAGACAAGAGACATGAAAAAAACACCGCGCTTGACGGATTCATCCGGAGATCTTCAGATATGCGGGAGAAGTGTCTTTAATTGATCAATTAGCGATTATGTCACTCCGTACGAATTGATCTAAATCATTTCGGACGAAAATAAAAAGCGCGGAGAGAGGGAATCGCAGAAAAGAGAGAACGAGTTGTGTGTGCAGTTGCAGTTGTTGCGCGCCGGCGGAGCGAAGGAACGCATCCAATAAATAAGACGACGAGGGTAACCATTGAATTCAATCGGGAGAAGAACGGGTTCCAGTCGACAAAGAGGGGATGAGGGGGAGGGAGCGAGAAGAGATCCCAGAAGTAAATCCCCGAGCACGTATGCGCCATTACTGTTTATTGTTCCGAACTTCCATTCCCAACGGACGGCGATCTGCTGGTTCGCCAAAGAGAAAAGATAGAGAGAAAGAGAAAGAAAAAGAAAAGAGGACATATCGGGGAGAGAAAGAGAGACAGGTGAAAGGAGAGAAAAACCGTTTTCGCGAATGGCCGCGGCACTTTCGGAATTCGTTTTCTTGTCGAGGTGAACGGACAAGGATTTTGTTTTTTTTTTTCCCCCCCGGAGGCGATTGGAGAAAAGCACAGTTATGTTCGCAAAATCGTGAGGTTACGAAAAGGGAATCGAGTTTGCGAATCTCTCGTCTCGGAATTAAAACCCTTCTCGAGTCACGTTTACTCAGCCAAGGCGGAACGTAAATTGAAAGAAATCATGAAAAGTATTTTTATAGATCGAAACATCTAACAGAATACAAATATTTAAACAGCTAAAAATTTAAAAATTTTTGAAGTTGAGAGTCTCAAACATATTAGAGATATTTTTAAATAATATTTTTTATAATCTTGTATCTTAAAAGTCAAGCAACGTTTTAGTTGCCTCTATAAGTTGTTTCTAACTTCATGATCGTATGTCAGAGCACTGTTTTCTCCTTTTTCACCGAATGCCACTTCACAAGTCCGAGCGAGATTTGTGAGCATGAGATGCGCGTGATGCATTGTCGCAGTTTCATGTAAAAAAGACGCTTTCTAGTCGACGTCGCCATTGCAGAACTGTTGCATCCCACGGAGCTGTCCTCGTCAATGGAGTCGCTGGCCGCGTACGACGGATCCGTGGGTTCTCCGGGACCGATGCATCAGAGTCAGCGGACGAAACGCATGCGAACCAGTTTCAAGCATCATCAATTGCGCACCATGAAGAATTACTTCGCTATCAATCAGAACCCGGACGCCAAGGACCTCAAGCAGCTCGCGCAGAAGACCGGCTTGTCGAAAAGGGTGCTGCAGGTGAAGGCTTCCGTTTCTGTGCTTTGCCTGAAGTAGCTTCGAAATTAGAACTAAGATCGATAAATAAAAGTGCGATTTTCGTCGATTTTGCATTGTCCAGGTGTGGTTTCAAAACGCGCGTGCAAAATGGCGACGGAACATGATGCGGCAGGACGGTAACAACACCGGCGGCAGCGTCGGTTGCGCCGGTACACCGGTGTCCTCCAGCACCGGGAATTCTCCAAACGTCGGGCCGGCCGCGAGTATTCTCGGCGACAGCAACAGCATGCCCTCCACTTCCATGGAGGAGCTGCATGCCCTTCATCATTTGCATTCCGGCGTCTCGTCTCAGGTCTCCTTCTCCGATCTCTACTGACGACGGCTTGAAATGGAGGAGGACGCGTATAGCAACCTCTCCAGCCATCTTGGATAAAAGGGATCGACGCGCTTTCCCGCGAGGGATCTGGGTTTAGGAGTTGATGACCATCCGTCGTCGTTTTCTAGAGAAAGTCTCACCGACGAACACACGGGAGCTAATTGTCGACACGTTGTGACAACAACGGTTGTCGTGCGCGCTCAAAAAAAAACAAAATCTGAAGTACATTCCACACAACATCTAGAGAGCGACTCTCAGCCGGATCAGTTTTCAAAACAGTTGAGACTCACGTCATCTCCGATGCAGTCCGATTTGAAAAACGATTATCGAACAATCGAGAGAGAATTTTCTCGAGAAAAATGTATGTAAAAAAAAAAAAAAAAAAAAAAAAAAAATCGAACAAGAGAAGTGACTCATCGGAGGGGTATATATTTCCAAAGGACAGCCTAGTTAGATAGAGTCTAGCGGGTAAAAAGCTCGAGGACGCTCGATTATGTTAAGCAAACAGTGATAATATTCATAGTTCCATGCACATCCGAATTACCAAAGATTACTAGACGAGGATAGTAAGAATGTAACGTAGAGGTACGTATACAAAGAGAGCGTATTATTTATTTAAGTAATTACGTCAAGTTTTATTTTTGAGAATGTGCAATTGTTTAGAACAATCTTATACGATGTCGCAAAGATCGATGTTGCCGCAGAACTAAAAGATTCGTCTGTGCGAACAAACACGTTACAACGCAAGCAAAAGAAAACAAGAAAACTTAGCAAAAATTAAAATTGAACGTCTTAAATTCTTTTCTATTTTACAAGCAGAAAATTTTGTAAATTAGCTTTGCACTCGGATGAATATATACACTTTAATGTATTTGTTCTTAGATGATCGTAACATATCTCATCAATATTATTGTAGTGTACTTGTCGGCGAATTATTACATCTGAGAAATGAATACATTAAAACATACATACATTTACCGTAATTTTCTCTCTCCTGCGTTGAATATATTATAAAAAAAAAAAACAGAGCCTTAGTTCCATTATCAAATTGAGAATCAAAACGGGATCTGATGATCGAAATAAAGTTTTTCATCAAAAGATAATTAACGAAATCTACAGATCTGCGATTTTTATATTAGCGTAAACGCGAAGTGGAAGTTCTTGAACACAGCGTTCCTCTGCTCGTGCCAAATCGTAGCTAGGAAAGAGAATGTTTAACAAGCTGCTGGAATTCAAAAGACGTAGCAAAATATTTTTGCAAACCAGATTACGCGAACCACTTGAAGGGCGAGAGACTTTTTCTTGATCAAGCCTTTGCGTTCTTGTGATTTTTCTTCAAATAAGTTTTGAATTCGAGCAGTACGAGACACACATACACACAAAAATGTTTTGACATGTGCACACAAATGGTTGCGAATGAAGATTAAGTTTTCGCGAGTTGTTTGCGAATGTCTTAATCAAGTTTAAGACATAGATAACGTCACGAAAGTAATTATTGTAGATTTAATATTTTTTCAATATTCAAACACGTTTGAAAATTTGAAATATCCGGATTTCACATTGGAGTTTAATCGCTGACTATTTCCACAAATATTGTCCAACTTATCTCGCTAATCTTTCTCTAATTTAACTCTTTTTTTCTTTCTTTCTTTTTCATATATCGCTAAGCATCGATATATAATTGTTTCCTTTATCTCGACTCCTTTTCTAAATAAAATCATTTGAATAACATTTTACAGGTACATTTTAACGATGTATATTTTGTCACGTGATGCTCAACAGAGAAAATCGATAGGCCGCACGTTTAAGTATGTGTAACATAGCGACGATTAAGTGTACATGTAAAGAGCGAAGCAATTATTTCTAACTCTATAGACAAATTAATGTGCTACATTCTATTGCAAACTATTATCGCATAATAAATAGTTATGTACGTCTCGTCTTGGACGCAACTCTTGCTCTCTCTAATTCTCTCGCCGCCTTCTCCGTTCGACGATCATGAACAAAAAGGTAAGTTGCGTAAAATTTACGCGTTTCTTGAAGTCAATCGTGATATCGTTTTTTTTTTTTTTTTTTTAAATCTCTACTTAACTATACTTAGTTTCACGTACGCAAAATTAAAAAACAAAAAATCACAAACATCTTCAAAGTTGAGATTTAATCCTCACCGAACGAGCCGTCGACTGTTTATCATATAGCACCTTGTTGAACATACTACTAAAGCTTTCTGCCACACGCGAGAGCATGCTTTTGCTGCTCTCTTACGAAGCGCAAGTGCGAGTTGTAATTAGCATCAAATTAGGTATTTAAGGATTTCACGTTCGTGCGTTCGGCCAGAAGCGGATAAGCCGAAAGGAAGATACGGCAACGGCGACGACGACGACAACGAAGAAGAAGAAGAAGAAGTAGAAGAAGAAGAAGAAGAAGAAGAAGAACAGAAAGACAAAGAAGAAGAAGTAAAAGTAGAAGAAGGAGAAGGACGAGGGTTCTACTTAGGGGTTATACCAACATACCGAGCCTCTTCGTGTAAATTGTAGGCTCTTGAGTCGTATAAGTGCACCGCATGCCGTATATATTTTGTCGGCTCTCATATAAGTTAATTTTCAATCTATATGCGGGTTCTCTCTCTCGGATGGCGCGCGGCGACTCATCAACGAAATGAAGAAATTGAGACTCTCGTTAATATTTAATGAGCAGGCGCAGGCGCGCGCGCGCGCATCCTTGCGAGAGCGCGGATACAATGGCCGTCGGTCCTCGGGCCCCCGACGCCCGGGGTGGGACCCCCTCGAAATATCACCTTCACGAGTCACATCGCGAAAGCGCGCATTTACATGCGCGCACGATTCTCGACTCTCGAAAGAGAGAGAGACTCGTGCAAACAAGAAGTTTCGGAGGCCCGTGAGTCTCACCGCGGTGTGTTTTCTCGGAGCGAAGAAGCTGGCAGGTGCGCTCGCGTTTCCTCTTTTGAATCCGGGCGATCGTGAAATATAAACGATTGCCCGTTTGCGTCTCTCGATTTCTCCCCGATCCTCCTTGGCTATGTTAGAGATAAGTATCTCGTTGTTTCCGGTCGTCGACAACAGAAAAATGATGTGTTGTGCGATCGTAACTAAGATATAACGAACGCTTTTGTTTTAACGAGGCTGTCAACACACGCGAATACAAATGTCGGATAAACAATATTTTCCGTTTAATTAAAGAAACGATTTCAATAGAATTAAATGTGCCGCGACTATAAAAGTGCTGCGAAAATTTTTTTTAAATCCTTACTACTGATTGCGTTAGAAAGTATCTTTGTTTTTTTAAACTTGGAGGAAATAAGGTATAAAATTCTCGGTAAATAATCAACGAGATCCGGTCGAGAGTCCAATGTTCGAAATTACTCGCCGATTTCGAACGAATTATTCGCACGAGCAGACGTTCTAATTTCCTAGGATTCGGAAACTAGTGTTGAATCTCGAAAATCGCTCCGATGACAAAAACGATCTCGCGCTGGGTGCTAGGGAACCGTTGTGTTGCACCGCGCCACCCCGTCATTGGTAAAAAAAGAACTCGAGGATGTGAAAGACAATGAGGAAGAAACCACGGCGTTTACCGAACGTCGAAAGATATTCGAGTGGGCTCAAAAAGTGGACCAATTTTCGATAATTTGTACGCGATGGCTCGTTAGATGTGCACGCAGGAAGAGAGACTCGTCGTCGTCGGTCAAGAGAGACATCCCTCCGCGACGATCCCTCTCATCGAAAACAGATGACGAGCGTTTGGACATTCGTGGGACACGAGCGAACGGAAAGAAAAATTGTCACAGGGGGAGATAAGAGGGAGGAGGAAGATAGGAGGTGAGAGGGGAGATCGAAGGAGCGGCTTGCGCAGAATCTATTTTTGAGGATAAGAGAAAGGAAGAGGAGCGCGAATCCCTCTCTTTCGGTCGATAGTCTTTTGTTCTGTCAAACGCCGGATGCGCTTGCTCGATGAGGGAGTCTCAGAAGAAGGAAGCGAAAGAGAGAGAGAGAGTTAGAGAAAGAGAGAAGAGGAGCGAAAAAGAGCAAAAGAGAGAAACGAAGAACGAGATTAGAGGAACGGTTTTTATTGGAACAGTAGTTCTTCCTAAAACTTCGCAGGATTCTGCAGACAAACTCGCATTAATTATACGTGCGAGTATGTTTCCGAGTAAAAAAAACAGCAGCTGATCAGCTTATTGCTTCCGCTATCATCGCAGAGACATTTTTTTTTTTTTCACTACTTTTTCGCGCTTCCTTTCTTCGCAATATTTGCAGACCACTCTCGTTCTCCGGCACAACGATAAGACCGTTATCGTTCTCTTTGCCAGTTCGCTCGCGAGCGCTCGATGGAAGCTGGAGGACGACACACGGCAGATGGCCGCCGACAGGGTGACAGAGGCACGCGTTACCAATGTATGTACGCAAGAAAATGCGACGCGCGGAAACTCGTTGTTTTGGTGCATCGCAACTGAAGCGGGCTCTCTGATGCGCGGTTAAGCGGCAGCGGCGCGGGGCTCTCGATGCAAGGGGGACGCGTTCCTTTTGCCCATAAAATCGGGAAAAAGCCGAGCGCGTTGACCTCGCGCGATCGCCGTTACAGTCGTTGGTTTTTTTTTTAACGTAATCAAAGACTCTTTTGTTTCGGTATTAAAAAAAGTATAAAAAAAAAAAAATTCTAAACTCGAATTACTCGCATCTGTTATATGACAATTCTACTTATATTATTTGAAATCGTTAGATTTTAAACAAACGATTGATGAGAGATGTAAAAGGACAGGCATAGTTTTTATATTTTGTAAGTACAGGGCGCAGTGTCTATTTATTCATAGAGCGATAGCGCGTTCTGAATTAAGGAACGGGCCGCACAGCAGATGCTGTTGAAAATAGAAAACAGAAAAGGAACGAAAGATGGCCGCGGCTACCCGGCATTGTCTACCAAAGACCTCGTTGTAAATAATGCCTCTTCATGGCGGCGAACCAGAAGGTCGGAGAGTTGGCAAAGTGTACGGTCTGGTTGGCCCCTCGCCATCTCACTCTTGCTCTTCCTTTTCCACCCTCTCTCTTCCCTACCGCCCTCCTTGCTAGCTCCTCTGTCTTTCCGTGCCTCTTTCCTTCGTGCGCTCGTCCTCTTCTCTCTTCCTTCATCCCTATCTCTCTCCAGAACCTGTCGCACATAAACTGATTCGATCCCGATGTCTCCTCGCGCGCGCGACTCCCATTGGCTACCGTAGTCACGCTGCTCGCTTTGTTCGCTTTTGTCGCTCTGTGCCATCCCCCTCTCTGTACCCCACGGGACTGAGACCACCCTTTTCTCGTTTCTTCAAAGGTACCCAAATATTCGCTAAAGTTACGTGACCAAACGATGTCCGAGCGCGAGGATGTGTATTCTTTCGTCGAGAAGACGAGTTCCCGAAGAAGGTGAGGGAGCGAAAAGAGAGTTTTTCTGTTTCTGCATCAAATCACACTCTTTAACACGATCGTCCGTGATCCACTTCCGAGATAACG
The DNA here is from genome assembly GCA_014839585.1 of Pseudomyrmex concolor. Classification (NCBI taxonomy): domain Eukaryota; kingdom Metazoa; phylum Arthropoda; class Insecta; order Hymenoptera; family Formicidae; genus Pseudomyrmex; species Pseudomyrmex concolor. The sequence continues at coordinate 30,978 of QVOB01012620.1, forward strand.
CGCATCTTCGGAAGCCACTCTGTATATATATTCCATGTCTGTGTCTGCAAATGTATCATATATTGCTCAGTATAAATAAATACACATGTTATATAATTTAATCGAATTGAATTTCTGTCCGTGTTACATGTAGACTACACGTAATCAGATTACAGTTAAAAAATGAATATACATAGTAATATATTCTGTGTGATATATTTTGTTTTGTCGTCGTCATCTGAATCCTGAAATCTGGCGGGATTTCGAAGAGATCCACCCTGTACATGCTCCTATCTCGATAGGTAGGGACGGAGGGAGGAGGAGGTGGGCGATGGCTCGGCACAGTGCGAGTTCACGTTTCGCGGTCTTTTTTCTCGGATTATCCAACCGGCGCATCGCTTATTCGTGTATCGACCTTTTTTCGCTTTTTTGGCCCTTTTCTCACGAGAGGTCGCAGGAAGGATTCTTTGTTTGTACCCGGAGTTTCTCCTCCAGGAAGAACGGGGAGAGAGCCCGCGATCAGGGGGAGGGAGGAGAGATAGTAGCCATTGTGGCACGATCTGGACAAAAGTCGCTATAGCGACGAAATTCAAAGGAGCTGAAGAATGGTGGCTGATGCAAATTGAAGCATTTTCTCTCCTCCCCGCTGGGCTGGAACGATATTCATGAGCTTTTCGCGAAGAATAGAACGCGTCTGTCTCTCTAGCATCTAAGAAAAGAGAACATACAAAATGTATTTTGAATTTTTGTGTAAAAATAAAATTCGCGGTTTTAGAACACCGCAGCTTTTCGGACGATGTTCTAAAAATTTCTGTTCTTTTTTACGGTTTGAGCAATAATGATAACAACGAATAATGATCTCTAAAGAAAGTGCATTACTTTGAGATGTTTAAAATGTATGATAATCGATTTTAAATAAGCGTTTTCCCTTGAATTACAAAAAACAATTCTCATTTATCTGATTTTGATGCTCAAGAAACGCGTTCTGTATCAGCAAACCTGTGTCGTTTGGAAGAAATTTCGTGAATGGAACCTCCTAGGAAGCACCATTTATTCTGGAGTTAATTCACTATCGTACCTGTCGAATGCTGTCTGACAGTGGTCGAGAGATTTACTCCCGATCGGTTGATAACCCAAGCAGTGGCTATGTCTGGCTATATCTACAGGGTGTGTGTTCTTTTTTTTTTTTTTTAGCAACGCGCTCCACTCTAGCGCGAATATATACCCTCCGGTAATTCGGCCGATCATTAAACGAACGCAGATAAATGTCTTTGGTATTTTTTTAATCCGTCATTTATTAACGCGCGCCGTGAAAGTAAAACAGCAGATTGTGACACCAATAAATGTCAGTGTTTGTCACTGTGCTGAAAATTTATGTTGGCGGAATTGAGATACAATTACGTGCCGACGAGAGTAAATAAATTATTTGTATGAGAAAAAACTATGATATATATCACAGACAAGAACAATAAAAAAAAACTATTATGTTACAACATTAATGTGAAAAGTCTCCGTTATTAATTAAAAAAAAACAATAAATATTAATTAAATTTTAAAATTAATTAAATTTTAAGGATTACGATATATAAAAAAATACAGACAGAACAGTAAATTTGAAAATTTTGTTTTATATGTTTGCGAATATACGGATGAAGTGTCAACAAATCTGTCAAAAGGCGCGGCTCATAGATCAGAATTGTGCGTGTATTTTTTACACGGAGTCGGAGTTGGTTTTTACGCGCGAGTCGAGAAGTTCGACCTCACTTACTATTTTTCTCCTTCCTCACCGTCTCTTTCCTTTGAGTGGTTTAACGAAGCGTTTACAAGCTAGCAAGTGGTAGGTCATTGACGAAAGGCTATTCATCACTATTTTCATCTCGCCTTTCGACCGGCTTCTTTCGTCGTCAGCGCGATTTGTTCCGAAGTGGCGTTTAGGCCCGTCGTGAAGAGCGGACCCCGAAGAAGTTCGGGGCTTCTTAACGCGCTATAACTCAATCGAATGTTGAGCTACGGGACACGCCCCGACCCCGCGCCTTTCACCGTAATTTCGGGACTTTTCCCGACAGGAATCAAGAAACATGACAACCGAACGGTAAATTAAGCCACCTGCATTATATTTTTCTTCCTGCTGCGGTAATTCGTTGATCCTTCGGGCTGTATACCTGTCTGTTTTTATAACCATAAACTACGTTTTTATGGGAAAATTATAGCGGCATTTAAAAATAAGTTTTTTTTTTTTTTTAAATCGAAATGCTGTTGTATTTTTCGAGTGTGCTTTGCGCTGCTATTTCCGTCTAATCTCTCGCTAAACACACACGGTCGTGTACAAAGTATCGCTTCCATGCAGTAACCTCTCCTGCGTTCTTTAACCTTCGCCCTCTCCCTTGCTGTTCGAAGGCGAGGTTTCGCGAAGGGTCAGTGAGAGAGTTTACGTCGGCGCTGGTCGTGATATATACTCGTCGGCCGGGCATGGGTGTACAGGGTTAAAAGAGGAGAGAGGGGAAGGGAACGGGAGAAGGCAAAAAGGGCGCAGTCCACCACGTACCGGGCGTAGGTTTGTTTTAACAAGGCATTTAAAGCGTACTCGGTAAACATTCGATGAGAAATATTGGTTGTTTATGGCGCGGTGATTTATCACCTCGCGCTTGGACGAGCCTGGCGAATGGGATGGGAGTGAAAATAAGTTCAGGTATGGTTCATTTGGCGCGCGAGAGTGCGCAAGAGGCCAGAGAAGGGGGTGTGGGCGAAGGACCCCGGGGGCGGACAGGCCCCCTTCACCCTCTCCGCCGACGCGTTCACGTTTTAGCGCCGCTTAGAAGGATGAGGCGCACTCGGGCCCACGGATGCGTGCATTTATTTCGCGATGCGCGCGAATAAATTTCACTCCAATAATTGTCCATCTTCCTATCTCCTTCTAGCTGCCCCGTGGGCGTGTATTACAATTATTCAAATAAGCGGGGGCTTTGTACAAAGTTGTTGTTTTACATCAAATAATTTTTTTTAACCACACGAAATGATTAAGGGATTTATATGATACCATAAAAATCACATTTATGTGGATTAAAAAAAAAAAAAAAAAAAAGTTTTATAATTTTTATATATATAGACTGTAAAACACACACACACATAACACATATGCATTATTCCGTATAAAAAAGAGCTGTGAACGTTGGCGAGGACTCTGTCAATTAAACTTCCGCTTTCTTTAAGAGAAAAATATCGACATTCTCTGCGCTTCTTTTTTTTTCTCTCTCCAGAACTCTTCGTTTGTCTCTCACGCCCGTGTTTCTCTTGTTAACTCTTTTGAAAACTGTTTACCGAAAATAAACCCTTATTAAGAGACTCGCGTCGATTCCGAGTTGAAACGTTATAAAACAATTGATTCCAAGAAGGGACACGAGGAAGCGTTTGAGAGACGTCCGAAAAATTCGTCGAGCTATTAAGAGGAATCCCTCATCGCTACCGTTAAAGATGATAATCTCAAGCGGCTACCGTTGCCGTCCCGTCGTTGTCTGTTGCGATGACGGCCGCAGAATAGATCTGACCTCGTGGTTTTCGCCTTAGGAGGTCCTGCGGGCTTGACACTATTAAATCCCCGCGCGGGGACAATGGCTGCGAGATGGAGGCTGCGGGTCTCGGAGGAATGCGCGGCATCGCGGGGTCGTTAAGGGGAAGAGATGTTTCTGAAATGAGGCGAACTCTTTCACCGCAACCATTCTTAATCTTCATTAGTTCATTTAGGATTTGCATACCGAGAGACTCGGCCGTTTATCTGATCGGAGGATGCGATCGCTTCGAGAACGAGCGAGCTTTGTCACCGAACGTGAACCTTCTCTATGAAGATTCCGAAAAATATGGAAGCGTTCGGAAGAACATCAGAAGTCTTGAATAATAAAAAAACAAAAAAAAAAAAAAAAAGAAAATCTCTGAGATAAAATATATTGAACTGCAATTTATTTAATCAAAACAAAAGATTCCGAGAAATATTATGTGCAAGTATGCGCAACTCGTAAAATTCAAATTGAATCAGATCTTTATGCAAAGACGCCTTGAAAGAGAGAACCGAGCAATATCGAAGAACGAATGAACGTTATGCAAGCGCGGATCGTAAAACGATCTTTTTTTTTTTTTTTTTTTTTTTTTTTCGTCGTACCCTCTCTTGGTGAAAGTTCTGCATACAGTCTCCGGTTATTAGGCCTCACTCAATCGGTACTTAATCGTGACCTAACCACCAGCGCACAGCGAGAAACGAAGGGGGGCCAAGAAGGTCAAGCTTAGCCCTGAGACGCGGCCACGGCAAAGCTTCACCTTATCGCGTTCCTCCGAGCCCGGGTGGCCTACTCGGCCTTAATTGCAGGCCCATATCACGATCCAATATGGCCGCCCACCGCGGGTATTAGACCCTCGCAGTGAACGTCAATATTCGCTTTATGTAAGAGAAATAAGGTATCATACATCGCGCCTGGCATGCGCAGACAGTCAAGGACGCCGATGCCATCGTCATAGCGGTTTTATTTAACGTCGCGCCCCAATAAGTCGATATTTTCCTGTTTGCTGAGAGTTGCGAGACTCGAAGAATTTACAAGACACAGAGAAATAATTTCGTAATTATAATAAAAATAAAAAAACGACAAATTCGCGCCAGGATCGTAAACAATTTTATTTATCGTACATTTATAATCAATAGCATGTCAATTCATATATAAAATGTCCAAAAAATAAATAATGATAAAATTCTAGCCATATAAGCATTGATTCATTATTACGTGAGAAAATTCTTCATTATATCTGAATTAAAACATAGATAAAAAAAGCAATCGTACACTTTGTAATAATTTTTGTTTCTAATCTCGTATTGAGAGATCGATACGTACGAAATATAGTTCTCTTAGAAGATAATAAATTCCTGAATATATTCAACGCGTCATACGTGCCGTCGCACGCGGGTCGCGCGAGGAACCGTCGACAACTGGTTCGCGCGCAGTATGAGAGTATCTTAAGCAAATAGCGAGGTATATCTTCCCCGCGAAAGAATAATTAATCACGGCGCCGATAAGGACCGTCGATGCGGCTGACAGGCGCAGATTGGTTTTACGAGGCATGTCGTATTCCCCGCTCCGGCGAGCGAGGAAATGGTCATGCCGAGATCGATCGCCATCTAGAATATGTGAGACTAATGGTCGGGACTACCTAAATGAAAAAGAACAAACGAAAGGGGAGGAGGATCCCAGAAATCGGCGTCACTAATCTGGAAAAGTGACGGGTCACACGTACATATGATCGTCGCGTCCGCGCGGCGACAGAATGTCTCTTCCTTTCTCCGTTCCTAGGACAAGGTGGATTGAGACACCGCGCGGACTGATCGCCGATAGGCCCGATGGTAAAATGAACATCGGTGCGCCAGTTGAGTCGACCGCGAGAGATAAGCATCATTTTTCAGCGTGTTACACGATGAAGAGACCGCATGATGAATGAACGTGCGCCGCGATTTTCCACGGCGCGAACTTGCGAGCGAGTGAACTCGGTGTATAGGAATAGAGTCTTGCGGAAAGGATAACACGATAAGTAACGTGGTACAGAGAAGAAGATCTAGAAAGCTAAACGATATTCAAAAGACGCAATTAACATCACAGTCAAGACCTTATATAGAATCTAGAAATTAAGATTGATTCTCTATCTCTTCTTACCTCTTCTTTTTTGAGCCTCTTGTCATAAGCCTCGTGTCGAACAGATCACTCAATTAAAAGTTCGTGCTTCTCATTTTCGTTTTCAAGATGTTCGCAAAATATCTTTTTGTTTAAACGTTGAATAAAAAAACTTTGCGGTTTTGTTTCATACTTGAATTTTTGTTTCGTTTTCTCTTTTGCTCTATTCTTTTGCCATTCGTCATAAAGGGATTGTAGCAAGTTGACAACACGTACAGATTTTTCATTGTAAGTAGCTCGTTCACAAATAGGCGGCACAATCATCGGCACAAGCACACCACCACCACCATCACCTCGGAGACCGTTTTCCCTCGCACGCGTCGTCGAAGAACATCCGATGAGAAAAAGAGGGAGACAGTGAAAGGTTGGGCGAAGGCAAGAGAATCTCGCAGGTGCAATTTCGCGCGAATGTTGCACGCATGTCGAATAGCCGAGAGGGGCGATCAAGGCAAACGCACCCTGGAGGACTGGGCGACGAGAACAAACTAGCCTCCAAGCATCAGTGGTGGCCGTGTTCCGTTCGCTTCCTCTCCGCGGAGCTAAAGAGAGAAGTCGCCCGGTTATGGCTACGCCTGCTACGCCAGAAGAGGCGGTTAACGAGTCTAATTAGCGACGAAAACGAAAACGAGTTTGACTCTTTTTTCTCTCTTTCTCCGTTCCTTCTTCCAGCTCCGACTTCGTCTGCCACTGTCTGCTTCTCTCTCTCTCTCTCTCTCTCTCTTTTTCTCTCTCTTTCTCTTCCTCGATCCCCTCTCCACGCGTATGTCCTTGTCCGCGAAGTGTTTTCTTTCTTTATCTACATTCGTCTATTTTTCTTCTTTTATCGAAGACTAAATACCCTAGGATATTAAATTCAAAAATCTGAGAACACACCGAGAATCTGAAGATTTAATAAACGAAGAAAAATATTCTTCTAAAATCTTTCAAATTTAAATCATTTCAAATTATAACACCGAAGCATCAGGAATCAAGCCAGAGAACGCGACGTTCTAACGATCTGTAAATTCAATGATCTGACGTTTCAACGAGTGTACTTCAGCGCGTATCTCTTTCGACGAAATCCCTGACCGACTCGAATCCTTTAGCGTCCTTTTGGCTCGACGAGAAGTGGGAAAGAGAGCACGGAGGAAATGGGGTCAGTAGGACGCGACGAGGTGGGTCGACCGACGAGAGAGAGAGACTTTAATTTGCGTGCTTGGCCTGATTACGCTTAGGTCGCTACTCGGCTGAGTCTCGCAAAACGCGTAGCCGAGGAGGAGGCCGAAAAGAGGGAGGAAGAGACGGAGTGAGTGGAAGGAAAAGAGAAAAAGAGCGCGGGCGGAGAAAGAAGAAGAAGAAGAAGAGGAGAACCGGGGAGGAAGGAGGGAGCACTATCATCGCCGACACGAAAGCGAGAGTAAGGACGTACGGAAGAAGACGAGAATGGCCATTAATTAAGAGAAGGATGACGACCCCGGGGAATCGTTGGTATACCCGTGGACGGTGTCCTAAGATATTCCCGCATGTATCCGAACTGCGCTTTCCGTATAATCTCGCTTCTACTTCTTCATCATCGCGCGAAAGGAAATTTTTAATGTCCTTTCGATAAAGGGTGCAATATTTTATATCCGTCAAAATAGTCACACTTGAGTAACGATTAGATAAGATCTCAGGAGGTTAGATAGAATCATCAGGGAGAAATAATGAGAGAGCAATCAGATAAATTTTGATTTTGATAAATTGGTGAATACTGAATTAGGATTACGTGTATATTGAATCAAATGTGTTTCTCTAAACTCTCTGTGTCTGACGAAGCTCGAGAGCCGATAATTAACTCATATGTCGACTTAAAGTATAAGCTGAGTTAGTATAGATCAAATTAATAAATTTTGAATGAACTCGCGCACTCATCTATATATTTTCTTTCGTCGTTTTTGTCGCACGTTCGACAGTACGATTCGACAGCGGTTCGCGCGAGCGAATCGCTCGAAATCCAGCCAATTCTTTATGATCCTAATCGGAGGGAGACCTAATCCCGTGGCATTTTTTAGGCTACCGTATGGCTTGATTGAGCCTCGGTGAAAAGCATTCGATTTATACGGAGGATATCTTGATCGGCGCGGCCGGGAGAAGAATGTGCCTTCATTAAAGTGGTCCGAACTTACACGGTTTCGCTTTCGACCCGCATTGGAGACTTCGGACCAATATAATCACATTTTTTTCGTAGAAAACACGGGAGTCTCGGGAATCGCGTCCTAAAATGTTTGTTTGTTTGTTCGTCCCGGTATTTCGTCGGAAGAATATGCGTATAGTGTGTATATTCCCTCGATCACGAAGTCCGCTATCGCGGAGGATAATTCGCGTGATTCTACCGCGATGGAATCCGAAATGTATTTCCTGAATACAAACTCGCTCACGACGGACAGATAATCCGAGAGAGTAACGCGGAGCTGATGACTTCTGCGGATGAAGAAGCGAGATTAACCGTACTCTGTCAACTGATTTACTACCGTACGTTTAATTATACGACCTCAAATCTAATAATATCGCGGAAAATAAAATACCGTACACATAGATGATAGCTGTTTGGAGAAAAACCAAGAGTGGATTCTATAGAAAACCTCTTCCACGAAAAGAGGATGTTTCGAAAGAACGAGGAGTCGCAATTCAAATACGGAAATATTTGCCACGCGCACGAACAATATATACGAAGGTGCAGGCGAAACATTGTCGGCTTGTAGCTTGTCGTCGGCTCGAGGAGAGCACTCCGTTAGTTCGAGAGCCCGTTGTGTCTGGCTAACAAGTCGACCCTCGTGGCCCCTCGAGGGTGGTCGGCCCCGGGAGGTCTCCCGATCACGCGCCCGGTATCGGCTACTCGGACACGCCCGCGGTCCGTCATCCCATCATCTACGTTCGAGCAGGCCGAGTGCACGACACCGTGAGCCGATGATGCCGAGGAGAGAGCGCGCGGAGTTCGAGAGAGGGTACCTCACCGTCAAAAGAGAGACCAAGTGCGCCCGCGCACATGCAAGTCCGAGAAGAAGACAGCCGCGGTACCACCGCAGGAGATAGGATAATGTTCCGCTATTTATATACGATGCGGCCCACTTCTTTCCTCTTCTCTTTTTTCTTCTCTCTCTCTCTCTCTCTCTTTCTCTCTGTTTCTCTCTCTTTCTTTACTTTGGATTGCCAGCCACCCATGAAGAGCGAAGAGACCTGAAGGTTGCGCGTTGATGGCTCGCGGTCCACCCGATTGACATGCCATTGTAATCCCCGCAACAACTCAATTAAATTAGCGAAGCACGTGATGATTGAAATCGATAACTGCAGATTTCACATATTTATATATGGCTTCTTTTGATAAAAAAAAAAAAAAGTAACAGAATGTTTTGTTGCTTAGACGATAAAGCAAAGCAATCACATTTTTTTCACTTAATGTGAAAAGTTAAAAATGACAGAGTTTGCGGATAATATAATCTACTAAATAAAAAATTATAAATAAATAGAGAATTTAGTTGTCATAACAAAAGATTGCAATAGGTGATGACATTACAATGAAATCGATACGTTGATAACGTCTTCAATTAAGAGAATCATCGAGAAGCTCAGTGATGCGCGACAGACGTGTCTGTCTTACTCTTGTCCCACGATGCTTGAGAGAAAAAAATTGCACGCGCTCGATAAAACAAAAAAAAAAAAAAAAACCACGACGTTTCCCACGTAAACCGTCGAAGCGAGGGAGGCCGTATTCTACCCTCCTGCAGATTGTGAGTGCTCATTGTTTCACAGGACAATAATAATCCGTCGCTCGCAATAATAATTCCGCGCGACAAGTGTGCGAAAACTTAGCGAGCGGAGGCTGCAAGAAGTCAGAAAGAAAAGATAAGGAAAAAGAAAACAAAAGACAGAACGACAAAAAGAGAGAGAGAGAGAGAGAGAGAGAGAGAGAGAGAGAAGGAATAGAAAAAGAAGAGAGAAGAGATAGGAAAAATATGGAAGAGAAATGGAGAGAGGAGAGCAGATCATGTAGGGGGTGTAAGCGTACAAAGACTGCACAAAACACACAAACAGGCATATTACAATAATGGCCGTGCGTGTTGTACAAATACGATATCGGCTTGAAGGGTCTGCCGCACGGGCACGTGACCCTCTCAAAAGGCTCGCAGCATAACGAACACCCCCGACGGCGAGCCCCCCGTCGGGAACGCTCGTGTTCCGCGACCAGTTAGCGGGGTTAACTTACAACCCCCGCGGCTAACACTTCTGTTTCGACCCCTGAGAGTTAGATTATTTTTTATTTATTTATTTTTTTCGACGCGTTATTTTATTGCAACAATTGTTCAGTAATTTTGTCCGCTTTTTTTTTGGAAAACGAGAATGTTACAATGCTATTAAAATTTCTATCGTCATTAACGATGGTAAATTGATAAGTGCGTTGCGGCGCGCGGTAATACATTTTTAGAGAGTGAAATTCAATATAAATGAGAAGTTCATGTGTGTGCGTGAGAAAAAATATTTTTTACTATATTATATTATGTCCGCGCTTTTTTAGAATTGTGTGATGGGAGAAGAGATTACCGGCGAGAGACTTCCGGAATCTCTTACGCGTAATAATGAACACAACATCGACGATCCGAAATACCACCTTCGCAATAGCGTGATAATTAATAGCCCAGCGATATGCTCACATGGGAAAATTTCATGCGCCGAACGTGGGCGAGCATATCCGCCCTCATTAACGATCCGCAACCTCGTCTTTTATCGTCGGCATTTTATCGTCCCGAGGGCGGGTTTTTTTTTTTTTTTACACAAGATTTCCATAATAAAGAGAAACGCCAGGATATCGATGACGAATGCTGTCAATATACGTTTTCACATAGTTCGTGATTCGACCAGGGACAGGCGGCAATTCGAATCGGTAGGGACGTGTAATGAGGGGTGTATATTCGAAAACTATTATGTCGTATGTCTTGGCACGTGTTCTCGCAAATCACTTACTCCGGCGCGTTTTCTCACATATGGTTAAACAGACAAAACACCTATATATACATATATATTTTATATATTTTATATATTTTATATATATATATATATATATTGTATATATTTTATATATTTTATATATATAACTCTAGTTATACTTTTTATTTAAAATGAAACCAGAATTTAAAATCTTATTAATACAACAATAAAATACTTCCTCTGTCTTATGAGAAGAAATCAAGTAAATCTACATTTTTAGGGAAAACTTGAACAATTGATATAACAGTATGAATACGACGGTCACCTATCGAAAATTCATCACGTGCTCAATGTCGCATGACTTTAATGATAGAACAGGAGCTGGTGTTCCCGACACTTGTCTTTGACAAGGTAACCTTCGGTGGACGTGATGTGAGTCAAAGTGTGGAAACATTATTTGATATGTTTCGTTTATAGAAAAATCGTTATGGAACGGTACGTTAGTCGCGTAATTTTCGATTCTAATGAGACATGTTTTAAACGTCAAACGTCACACACACTTCGTAATTTTTAACTTATACAAAATATTTCTTAGACTGTGTTTCAATTTTTTTAGATAATATAAATATGAAAAACTTATTAAATACATTTTCTACCTCTTTGAAATACTTACAAAATGGTAATTGAACGTAAAATTGTTACTATATCTTATAAATATATTTATTATTTGTGAAAAGTTTATAATCACTAGATCTCAGAACCACGTGTTTTCAACAATGATTTAAATCTTTGCTAGACAATTCGATTATCTTTTAATTTTACAAAGATTCGAACAACTTCTCCATATTTTCGCTCAAAAGTAGTTCTTTAAATGGAGAATTCACCAGCGTCGCGCTATCTGACGCAACATACTAAATTGAATCTCGTAAAAATTAAAAAAAAGAAACATTCACAGAGCAACATAAATATATTATTCACTCTATATAGTTATGAAAAGCTGATTGTAAAGAGAAACCTGAGAGCGGCCGAAACCATATGAAAACCTGCAATATATCTTTTATGTCTTATAAGCTAGCGCAGTGTCCACTAGTGGTGCCAACTGGCATCTATTTAACAAAGTCAACGAGCAGCTGGTCGGTGTGTACGCCACAAATGGATATGGTTCTATTTCATGCTACGTCTACAAGTTGCCGTTCAATTTTGTATTATGTACACAAACAAAAACTGAAGAAAAAAAAATTTCTTTTTGGTAACATGATAATTTACATTTCCTCGTAAAAAGTTCGACATGAACATGCGTGTAATATATTTTTTTATCACACTAACTGCAGTACATGGTATTGCTTATGACAGTCCAAAGTCTGTGCAAAAAGGAACAGAAAAATATACACCGAATTATAAATATTATCTAAAAATAAAAATACACTTCAATACACCATGGTCTTAGTTGTTGTATCTACGATACAACAACTGTTGTATCTATGATACACATCTCTCCAATCGAAACTACACTGTCTGATATTTTTCATCATGATATTAACCATTACAGTCATCACTATTTGCGTTTGAAAAGTATTGAGTGTTAGCAAAAAACTTTCGAAAACATGTAAAATTCTAGAAACTGAGGTGATGGTTAGACGCGTCTCGTCGAACTCTAGAAGTAAAAAATATTTATACTTCGATGTTAGAGCTAGAAGGTCTGATTTGTTTTGTTTAAATGTCTTTTTGCGCCAGCACCGCATAATTTAAAAAATGAGATAATCGAACATATGACCACCATGGTTAGATGCGTCTTGACAAGCTCTAGGAGTAATGAATATTTATTTTTCGATGCTAGGCCTAGGAGGCCTGATTTTTACGTTTAAATGTCTTTTCGCGTCAACACCGCATAATTCAAAAAATATTTAGAAGTGTGTGTATATTTTTTCGCCCTACTTTACACAGACTGCGGACTGTCAGATGCAGTAACATGTACTGTTTCTGGTGTGGGTTAAAAATATTGCACGCATGTATACATGTGGAACTTTGTACGAGTAAATTTAAATTTTCTTGTTTCAAAAGAGAAAAGAATTTTTTTGTCGTAATTTTGATTGCTCGTACGTACACAAAAGAATACGGCAACTTGTGGACATAGTACGGATTAGAACCATGTTCATTTGTGGCGTACGCATCGACAAGTCGTTCGGTGATATGGATACGTAGTTGCCAGTTTGCTCCACCCGCAGACATTGCGGTGGAACTGGTTTCTCATATGGTTCTGGCCGCTATCTATCAGTCTTTTCT